>JASEVX010000004.1:27525184-27645184 GCA_031761405.1 Serripes groenlandicus
GTGGATTGGCTTTGGTGAGAATAACATCGATTCGAGTTAACACCATTTACAACGGTATTTTAGTTATACCACGACGGCCGATTCACCCACCATTCTCCCCGTGAACCTGGCTACCTTCACACATCGACACATTATTTTATGATCTACAGACGAATGCAGCTAGCTAGCCACACATTTTCATGACGATCATCTGAAGGAATGGCCAATACGTGTGTTTCCTGGCTTTCTCGCATCGGTACTCATCGCAACATTATTGCCTACCAAATGGCTACCTATATATACATAGCCATGTCAGTCCATTATCTGAATACAAATGAAGCTAGCTAGCGACACATATTTATGTTAAACGTCGGAACGAATGACTGGCCTAGACGGGGTTCGAACTCACGTATTGTGATGCAAATAAGATATTCTTGATTATAATGGATTGGTATATACCATATCCATTTACAAATGGAAAGCCAATATCAGAAAACTGTTCACAAATGCTAACATTTCTTGCCCCATGGGCGGGCTAATATGATGTTATAACAAGCCAAATAGAATATAATTTAAAAACAATAATACTAACGTTATGTTTATCATGTCATCCTTATTAACGTTTATGTGGGAAAGCAGCCCATAGAATGCTGCAACTGATTGACGGTTTTGCCATAATCAATTCACCAGAAACCTAAATTATCGGTTATCCAAAAGATGTATGCATACAAATGTTAGGGGTTGCAAGCAAGTTCCTCTCTTTGATGAAAGATTATAGGTTTTGTAACTTGTATAGGGAAGCACATACGAGCCGTCCAGCGAGAAAACCAACAGTATGGCCTCTGCGTAATGTATCAACCCAGATCAGCCTACGCAGACTGACCAGGGCCGACTTATTTCGTCTCAGGGGGATAGAGGTATAGAGAACCACAGGAGGCGAAAAGTGTATATTCGGGTAAGCCTGCGCGGCATCCTTAGGCTGATCCAGATCGATACTTTACGCAGAGTCCACAATGTTGGTTTTCTCGCGGGCTGGCTCATATGCCTCTTCTGTGGATTCGAACGATTTCGAGGACTCTAACCCTTTCCAACATATGAGACATATTGCAGCAGATGACGGCTCTAAAGTATCTAGATTAATTTGTAAATATCTCTATAAATGAAAGTATAACTCCTGGAAAGAGTTGATAACATTACCTTTTATGACGACCATAAACTATAGAATCTGTCAATAAATATAAACATAAGTATTGGAGTTGAAAACAAGGTGGCAAAAGAAGAAATTGCGCGTAATGAGCAGTTTTTCCATTGGCTATTAAGGGTTAAAATGTCGTCTACTACATATTCGTTAAAATGAGTCTGCAAGTGAGAAAAGGTTAAGGGGTAACTGTTGGGAATGACCCATGGATTTCAAATTGTATGCCGATGTTTCCCTGGAAAATTAATGCCCGTGGTCTCCTAGAACTGTCGCATTTATCCTTGTTACAAGTCCGGTGTTAATATGGTGGCCGTTTCAATTCTATCGGGGGGCGAACAACCTAATTTGTCCTCTCTTTGTGGGGAGTTTACGATGTGTTCAGTTAACAGGCTTTATAAATTAGGATGAGGTTAATCTTACTTTAACCACACACGCAATAAAGACATTATAGAACAAATTGTACAGAGTTTTAGGTGTAAACATACATTTTCATTTTGAATAACGTAAGAAATCAATTATAATATGTGTACTACTATTGTAGATTAAGATCCAATAACACATCTTTGTTGTTTATCTAGACTTGCATTTTCGGCCGATTTGTCACCGAAGATTGAAAGGATTTTCGAAAAGATTATCAAATTCCTAATTTCTATTTTAGACACAGTGTTGATAATGAAATATATGCTCTATGTATGCGAAGGGGCCGGGGCGATGGAAAGGGATATTTATTGCATTGTTGAATAGTAAATGTCCATTAGAGTTAGTGCATAATGCACATAGCCATACCAGACCATTTAGTACCCGCCTAGCTGGAAAAGAGTCAGAAACATATCTTGTAATCTATTACGTAAAATATTAACTTCACTAACATCGGACCAAAATACTTCGCTGGTCGTAAATTGGTTTTGACGTCACCACACGTTCACATTTTCAATGACAGGTTCTTATTGTTCTGTCCAATGAAAGCGCATGATATACAATAAACGTTCGGCCGTCATCTTCTCTATTTCGTTTAACTACTTTTCAGTTTGTCCCGGACCAATAAATGTTATTTGAGAAATTCTCCAAAACAGCATCCATCACAATGTCAAAACTATATCTCAATATATGGCATATAACAGTTTTTCAAAATCATGTAACATTTGAGCAACTCGATAGAACTGAACACAATTTCAAACCCTGTGTATTCTATCCCACCTACCCAAATTGAGGGCTAAAATGACACTATTTCAGCAGATTTTCTAATCATGTCCTTACTTCCTGGAAACATGCAAAAGAAAATTGAAGCACACTTACTTAATAATCAAGCAATGCATAACCAGGAAATGTATGCAAAATACCATGTCATCCGTATTCTTCTAGTAGAAAAACTTATTTGAAATACCTGAATTCTCGTCACACAACAGTCTCAAATGATACTGAGATTGACCTCCCCTTGGAAAGCTATTCAACATGATATGAGCTAGCATATACAAATGTTCGTATTTTCTCCACATTTTGTATGCATCAATTGATAGAAGTCAATAAAGAAATCAATGCCATATAGTGTTATATAGTTAAGAAATCAGTTCATTTTCAAGCACACCTAATATATAAAATATCGACAGGGGCCAAATCCGAATGTGTCCCCTGCCACCTTAAATGTTGATACAAAACGAGTTTGTAAGCGTCAATTTGATTGGCCGATGCAAATGTCAATCCGAGACGGCCTGTAATAGTCGTCATATCTATACGAGCGTTTCGAGGGCTTGGCGTGAAACGGTTGTAACTAAAATTGGTATTTTGTTACCAAGGTTAATCACCTCGCCATAAAGTATTTAAACACGTTAAATCATTTTTCTTGGTAAACAATGGAAATTTAGGTGCCATTGCTCGTTCTGAATTTTCAAAATAGGTTTTTAGTTGCAACCGTTTCACGCCAAGCCCTCGGTTTGCTAATGCAGCGAGGTTCGGGTCTGGTTTGAATGAGATTGGTAAACGATATAACTATAGTCCAAAATGTAAACACTTCCACGCAGTTTATTTAAAGTTATAGCAAAGCGAAAATGAAATTAGAACTATTGAAATAACAGTCTGAAGTTACCTGCCCCTACCATTACATTATAGGTCAAATTACGCCAAATACATCCGCTGTCATGCTGATCTAAAACCCAAATATTCCCTAAAAAACCTTTGTTTGCGTAGAAATCAGTGTATACCATCATCAGAATGTATTGAATATTTGACATTGAGTTTAAATTCATTGTAAATGTGTACACTGGAAATGATTGATTATATCACTTTTATTATTTTGACCTTGTTTGAAAGTGAAAGTAGAGAATGCTAAACACCGGTTTTGCCCGGGCCCGATTTGGTCTAAAATGACGATAACCATTTTCGCCTAGTCAGTTCATTCATGCATAATGCATGACCCCCCCTCCCCCCCCCCCCCCATTTTTTTGAATTGTTTTAAAACTTAGAGGTAACTCTTTCTAATGATATATGGTGTTCTACATGAGAAACGCTTGTAGAGTGTGACAATTGAAGACTGAAACTCGTCGATTTACATGGAAACAAAGTAGGAATTTATTTGGTGTATTGTAACCTATAGGGTGAGGCACACACCAGTAGTGACGGCGCCCTTTGGACATGAGGTAACAAGCAAATGGCTGTAGATGAAACGTTTGTGTGGACCAAACGGGTTTAACCTTCTAAACTCAGAGAGTAATTTGTTTCATTATTAAGGTATTGATTCCAAACATCAAGTTGCTTTTGTCCACTGTAGAGTTTACGAAAGTCAATGGTATGCAATAGTAGTATATACTTGATTGAACAATCTAGTGGCCATTATTGCGTCATTACAAACGTTCTAATTGACTTTAGTAAGCCGGTTACCAGACTATTTGAAATAAATACCCGAGCGGCGTTGGGTCTTATTGCCAGCCTTTAAGCGTATCATATCAAGATTAATAAGCATACACATAATGTAGATACATTTATTAACTCTTAATTATCGGCGGGATCACGCCGGAAGGTAAACGATTCTCGTATAAAGTGTTCATTTGTTAAATACATAGATCGATCGATGACAATTCATGGCATTTCTCCTAACTAGATTATATGTTGATAACAGTAGCGATGTTTACGTCTATTTCATGTATAGTCGATACCTTCTAGGCAATGCCCACATTTCACTCAAATCTATACAATAGCCATCTGTTCAGTGATGGCAGGGACGTAGATATCTTATCTACGTCCCTGGTGATGGTCAATATTGCAATATATAACGGCATATCGAGGGCTTGGCGTGAAACGGTGGTAAATAAAAACCTATTTTGAAAACCCTGGTTTAGGGGCACTTTTGACCCATTTGTAAACAATGCAAATTAAGGTTCCATTGCTCAGAACGAGCAATGGCACCTAAATTTCCATTGTTTTACAAAGAAAAATTATTTGACGCTTATAAAGACTTTATGGCAAAGTAATTAACATCGGTAAATACAATTTTTTTTTTTTAGTTACAACCGTTTCACGCCAAGCACTCGATATGACCCCAATTTGACACGTTAACATTGTTGTCTGATAAGACCAAAAGGTCACACTAGAAGTTACAACCTATTTAATGGGAAAGAGTTTCAATGGAGTTATAATTTATTAATTGCACCGACAATCAGATAAATATGAGCCGTCTCGCGAGAAAACCAACATTACGGACACTGCGTAAAGTGTCGACCCTGATCAGCCTAAGCATGCCGCGCATGCTAACCCTGATATACACTGTTCGCCTCATGTGGATTTTTTGTTTCTGGAATCATTACTCTATACCTCAATCGACCTGAGACGGAATGTGTCGGCCCTGATCAATTTGCGCGGACAGCGCAGGCTGAACTGGGTCGATACATTATGCAGAGGCCATAATGTTGGTTTTCTCGCGGGACGGCTCATGTATTTACAGTGAAAACTCAGGTGTGTCTGTAATTCCGCACAGTCGCACAAGAGCCTTCACGACCCGTCTACATAAAATATAGTCTTGGATGCACCCTGCGACAAACAAGAGGACCATGATGGTCCTATATCGCTCCCCTGATTTAAATGAAATCACATAGCTTTCAAAGATCTAACTCTATGTATACATGGAAACCTGGTTGTCATGTTTATCATGGATCGAAATGATTTCAACAATCTTAATAGAGGGTCACCCAAGGAACATTTCTGCCAAATCATTATAAAATCAGGCCTACGTGTTTGGACAATTAGATTTTTAAAGTTTTCATTATATATAAGGAAAACAAGCCCCACCCCCTGATGGCCATGTTTTTCAAAGGATCAGAATAGTTTCAACAATCTTGGTTGAGGATCACCCAAGGAACCTTTGGACCACATTATTTTCTTATCGGCCCATATATGGTACATAACTTTGGCATTTGCATGTCCCTATTGGAAAGTCGATAGTGTAGAGGAACGTTTATTGACGATGCTATATGTTTCTGAGCTTTATCCAGAAGGAGTCCTTAGAAATGGCCGATTGGCAATATTCGATATCGTTGAATTAATTCAAGAAAACTTAATTAGTATAAAGCGGCTGTTCGTGCTGTACAATAACGTAACTAAATCAAGTTTTCCGTGAGACATTTCTGTTAATATGTGTACGGAGCAGTGCATATTATGGATGCTTTCTGTGATTTCAAACACAATGTGTGAACAGAGTAAAATGTACACGTTTGCCTTTGTGATAAGTATATATCTAAATCAGCCTGTACATCCGCACTGTCTGACCAAGTTCTACACTGTTCACATATTACTAGCACAAGCTTGCTTGAAGCTTCTGTCAACTTAAGTAAGTTCTAATTAGACTGAGCAGTTTTGGCTGATCCGAGCCTACATTGGTCAGATATGCCAGCTTGTACATTTTCACATGCACGATCTCATAAATAAATATTTTTGAAATACTTTACAAAAAAGACTACTAAGCCATTAGGTGGAATAATAATACTTGTATCGTTTTTTATGACCCACAACAGGGGAAAATGATTAATTCATACACTATTTACACGTATAACAGTCATTGGTGTACAGAAACAGTACCGGAATACTAGAAGTGTAGTCCTTGTCGTTGTGCTACTATAGTCAATAACATCGCGGATCAACTACTGTGGAAACGTATATGATAGATTTACATTAACATGTTTAAAGTAGAATATACCTTACCGTTCTTGTTTTAAGTTATAACAAAACAGTGAGGCTTTCTCCGACTTCTTACGTGCGTGGTATGGGTTTGACCCCTGCATCATTGACGCCGCGTGGAAGCGCGGCGTCAGTATGGGATAGGTTTTAATTTGTACCATGGGGTGACGTAATCGAAAAGGGAGCAACCACTATTATTATTGTTAAGAAAACCTCTTGTTATATGTTTGAAATAAACAACCTTTATGAATAAATAAATTGTATAAAATGATTTATGAAACAGCAGGATACAAAATACGTATGTCTTCTACAGTTATTACAAAACTTTAGACACATGTAATGGGTATTTAATAACTTTCCCCTAACTTCCTAGGCTACGCTTTTTTTATAGTTTGATTTACGACCCGATTCATCAAAGCTCAGAAAAAAAAGTTTCTGGCGATGTTTTTGCCACGCGGCGTCAGTATGGGATAGGTTTTAATTCGTACCATGGGCTGACGTAATCGAAAAGGGAGCAACCAATATTATTATTGTTAAAAAAACTCTTGTTATATGTTTGAAATAAACAACCTTTATGAATAAATAAATTGTATAAAATGATTTATGAAACAGCAAGATATAAAATACGTATGTCTTCTACAGTTATTACAAAACTTTAGACACATGTAATGGGTATTTAATAACTTTCCTCTAACTTCCTAGGCTACGCTTTTTTTATAGTTTGATTTACGACCCGATTCATCAAAGCTCAGAAAAAATGATGTTTTTGCCTATTTACGATATTGAGATTTTTTAATAAATGGGTAATCTTTAAAAAATCAATGATGATTCATTTTAATTACTACATATTACAGTATAATTCTAGAAACTGTAGAAACAACGTTAATCCAACTATGCAATACGCACGGCCGTAACGTGACCCGTTCTACTATTTGTAAATGCAGCATATCATCGCTTGGCGATTTTTGTCATTTTTATTTAATAGATTACAAGGTGTCATCGGTTCCCATAGAGTAACTAAGTTGTCTTTGCTTCCTTCAGCTATGAATACTTCGCTGTTTTCACGATTTCATCCGATTTCTAAAAATTCATTGGATTCGTACCCGGGTTTTCATGTTTCGTTCGAGATGAACGATTCGTACCAACTGGTTTTTGCTCTTTGCTCTTGGGGAACTGACGTGACCATTTTCTTTTGTTGATTTTTCAGTTTTCTACTGGCATGTTCAAAACGATTAAAGTGACATTACAAACAAACAAAACAGACTTAATAATTCTTGCTATATGTTGACTATACATATGAACTTTCATAATGCTCAATCTTGATCATATATATCTTTTCTTTTTTAATTACTTCGTATTTTTGATTTATATACTCCCGTTTTTGCTATCATACTTCTGCTAAACTGGAAGAAGAATAGACTTCCACCTCTCCTTCCTAAGCTTGTGTCACACTTAACTTATCTTATAACTAGAGGCAATACACCTTAATATATATTAATATTTAAGCACCTATGTTTTTTTATCTAATGGGTCTAGTTAGAGGATTTAAAACAGTTTATTGGTAAAAAACATTGAGAAACTTCAGCTTGTATGCCACATTATAGTTGCCGTGAATGTTAAGCAAACCGTTAACCAAATGGTTTCAGGACTAAACTTTTCATTTCACGACTAAACTTCACATGCTGAATATCACATAGATCGTAGCATGTAAAACGTTTAATCCCTACGTCAATATTGACCCTTTCTGCTCTTGGTAACCATTTTATATAACTATGGTAGCAATATAGGCACATCTTGGCCTTCTTGTTTGAAATAAAGGGACATTTGGCCTTCTTGTTCGAAATATTTACATCCTGTCTGCTTGAACAGGTTATTTAAATGTACTGAACTGCATCTGCTTCAAAAGCATGCGCGGCGTCTTTGATGCTTTGCATCACAATTCTTCTTGTTATAGAATGACATACAAAGCACTATTTGATCTTGTCAAACTTTGTCTTCTTGACTGATTAGCAAATTGATCAAACCAGTCAACTTAAACCTTTCCCTCATATAGACGCTTTCTGACGCCTCTGCAGCAGACGGCTTTTTGAAAACATAGTGACAAAAGAAGAAATTGCACAAAACTTGCAATTTCTCCTTTTGCCACAATGTTTTCCACTTTTTGTCATAGGTTATCCATTCAATTATGGATATTTTCTATGATTTGACAAAATACGTTCAAAGTCGTCTGCTGCAGAATTGTTGTATGAGGGAAAGGGTTAATTAAACGATAACTGATTCTATGCGAAAACCAACCTTAGGGTAATTTGTTACAGGTGTGGAGAAAGACCCGCATGCGCTTCCACGCCAACATATACAAATGGATAATGGGGAAACAGAAGTTTCTTGAAAACTATTTATTCAACATGTGACGGTTAAATGTGTAACTGGTATACATTATAACTGCAGACCAATTTAATACACCGCCTCGATGGTGTAGTGGTAGAACGTAGGCATCGTGTGCCGGAGGTCGCGGGTCCCCGGCTGGGTCTTACCAAATACTTTAAAAATGGTAGTAATTGCTGCACTCTCTGGCGCTCAGGGTTACGGGGTTATCATTACGCCTTTTTTTAAAATTTAATTTACATCACTTGATACATTTCATTCACTAACAAAAGTATTTACAACTGACAGTTTATTTTACCTCTATTACAGCAGACGACTTTGTACACAAACATTTGGTAAATTAAGTCTTGCACGAGGAAAATGATTGAGAACCGTAGATGTTGCTCCTAACAAAATTATTAGTTGAATGGGATCGCGTCAGAAGACACCCTATTTGGCGCTGCGGCGTATGTATATTGTGAGCAATCAAAACACATGTGATTTACCCACGTGACTTAATAGTTTGTTAATCTCTGAAGACACAACGTCGACTTCTTAAATAAATCACTGTGATATACTCGTAAGTCCAGTTATTGATAGCCAGCAACCATGATAAGATAACTAAGTACACTCACTCGCATTACTGCATGGCATCTATTTTATGTTGCAGTACCAAACTGTCTAACATATACGCCAGTTCTAATGGATGTATCCCCAGACACATCTATCAACACGTGGTAAAGTGATATTTCACATGGCGGGAGGACTGAAATGGTTCGTAAAAGGATTTTTTGTTAATTCCTGAATGATGTTTCACACTGGTTTCCGAATTATTTCAGTATTCCTTTTTAAATCCCGGTGTTTGGTGTGTGTAGGTTACATGTCCTAGAACTAATTGCATGTTTTTACCCTGACACCAATTCAACGATTAGTGAGAGTTGCTCCAAGGACCCATACCACAGTGTAATCATTGCACCTGTTGAAAATGATCTGCTTTGTGCATTCGATCTAAGGATATACTACTAACAGAAGTGTATTGAATTTGTCTTTGAATTGTTAGCGAACAGTTCAAAGCCCTGTCGGACTGCGGGGGTGATGCGCTGGATGATCAGGTTCCACACTGACGCAAACGCCTAAAGGTTTTCAAAGAGCATCGCTCGATTAGTCTTTCCCCGCAACCATGCATGCTAAGGTGGTAAGACCTTACTACCAGTTGTAGTTTCGTTGGTGGTGTATGAGTTGTATGGACACAAATATAAGTATTCTTTCATGCGATAAATTAACTACCAGCATAAGCAGGGGCGTAGCTCCCTTTAGGCACTGTAGTTGCTCCAAAATGCTGCTGCAGCGATACACATCTGCGTAATGTATCGACCAGATCAGCCTGTGCTGTCCGCGAAGACTGATCCGGTCAACACATTCCGTCTAAGGGGGGGGGGGGGGGGGGGGATAGATAGAGTAGTGATTCCTGAAACAGAAAATGCACAGGAGGCGAAAAGTATCTATCCGGGTAGGCCTGTGTGGCATGATTAGGCTGATCCGGGTCGATATTTTACGCAGAGTCCACAATGTTGATTTTCTCCTGCACATTGATTATTTCCAAGCTACGCCCCTGATAAGGTTACATATCGTCACATGTTTTAGATTTTAAAGCCATATCCAGACATTTTATTGATAACGTATAATGTTGGAACATCAAATAAGACTTTTCATTTAACACATACAAGGCAATGTGTACCGGTGCTAACTGTACTAAGTATCTCGAGCAGAGTATGAATTGGAAATGATTTGTACCAAAATTCTCGAAACACACTTCATTTTAAGTAACGGATCTATTGACCAAAACATACAATACTTTCAATAGTTCGACCCTATTGACTGTCTAGTCGTTGTAATGGGTCATTAAGTTAGGTTATTATTCCCAATCTGTATCATCTTTCATAAACAGTCTTGTAATAACTGTCCAAATCCATATTTTACATTATGCTATCATTTAAATGACTCATAACTGGACAAAACATATTCATTTTATGCCAGTTTCTTTTATCATCTCCTAGGAGAGTTATAAAAAAAAAAAGATAAAACGAGGTAAATACGTGGCTCGTTGTTTATTTCGTAATATATTTGTCTCGAGATCTCTCAATGGAGAAACTAAAGGAGAAGTAAAGAAGACATCTCCATTTTCTATTGCTAAAATACATTTCCTCAAACATTGTGAACTGTAAAAAGAATGGGTTGATTTTTATTTGTCGAACTATTTAATTGATCAGTAATATCTTTGTTGTGTGCTTAATGCATGTAGGTGAGTGTACATGTATTTCGACGTCGTTTAGGTCAATTATACTCGTCTATTCATGATTCGCTCTCCTAAGCATTTTCCTTGCAAATAGAACATAATGAAACATATTTATTTTAAATGAATTTCTTGCTAGAATTAACAAATATTTCCTCAATCAATCTAACAAAAATAAAGTGCTTACCGATAATAGATAATTTAAATATGCAAAAAAGAACAATTTCATCCATCTTCTACGATCGCGCCACCGTTTTTCTCTAGCGTCATACAATCGGACATGAGGCAATTTTGTTTGAATTGTTATACGTAACAAAATGCAGTAAACTTAATATACTATAATAAATAATGACATAGCAGACTTTATGTTATAACTTTAAGAGATCGTAGACGGGATGCAGTGGATGGATGATAAATTCTACCTTTATCAGCAGCATTCCGTTTTCCTACTATTATTAAACCCGCGAAGGAATATTGTCCATGTAGAAAAATAGCTAGTTGTCTGGAAAGACTTGTGATGAGTACTGGTGTGACATGATCAGGAAGCACAAGGGTGTGTACAACTGGCCGTCGTGATATGACGGAAAAGTTGTTGGAAACGGCGTCAAACCCCAAATTAATCATTGAATCATTCTAAGTACATTGTAAGTCATTGCCTAAAAGATGCAAACCTTACATATTGGCAACTATATGAAGGTTACTGATAAAGGTATGGCTTCATAAATAAAGACACTATATATAGGATATGACATGAGTTGTCATTTCATATAAAGTTTTATTAAACGAGTTCAAGAAATGTTTTATTTATGCTACGTTTACACTATGTTCCCGGCGGCCACGGCAGCCCCGCTTCAGGCCACCGTGGCCAAAACGGGATGAACGCGAAACTACTGTGGGGTTGGGGGTGGGGGGGGGGGGGGGGGATTTGGGGGACGGGATGGGCAAACGTGACAGGCAGTGATTGCCGTTGATGCCGTGCCAGATTTTTAAACTGTCAACATATTTGGGAAGGCAGTCACGGTGCGGAGGAGAAACTTAGTAGGCCGTAGTAAAACAGGGTGAACGCAACAAAACGTGACAGTACGTAATAGGACGTAACACAACTTGGAAGCGGTCAATAGTGGGACGGGAAGCATGTGTATTCCCCGGTATCTCACGGTCCTTTTAAGTTTAGTCACGTTCAATCACGGCGCGTCCCGGCGGGTGACGGTTTACGGCCCCGGCGCGCTACGGCGCGTTGCCTTCTACTACGGTCTGACACGGCGCGCATGGTCTGGGAGGGAGTATATAAATGCCGGGGCAGGCAGGGGAGTTTCATTCGAGTCTGAGCAATCGACGACACATTACTGCATCTACACTACGAAGAGAGAAGATCATGCTTTTAAGAAGGAAAGCCAAGACGTAGGAAGCCCCCCCCCCCCCCGTCCTTTACCACCCCCACCATTAGAGGATCAGGAGCAGCCTGAAGATCCTCGCCGTTCACCGCCGCCAGATGAAGAGGAGCGTGCTGCTGCTGCTGACCCGGTCCCTGAGCTAGAACCTGATCATGAGGTTGATGAGGATGAAGAAGACGCACCTGATAGGAGGAGGGCAGCCCCCAGGGTGATCACCAACTTATTGCAGGATGACTTCCTCCAGCAGAATCCCAAGCTGTACTCCAAGTGGCTGGCTGGTTACAAAGACGCGGCGGCGAAAGACAGACTGTGGACCGAGCTAACGCTTCATCATTGTAGGCTTCCACGATGGCCTTGCACACTTTTGGCACCATATGGCAGATGGCTACTTTACTGCACCGGAACACATAGGAGAGTGACGAGTAATTGTCACCAGCGGCCAGATGTCTTAAAGTCACTTACAGCTTCAGTCCAGGTGTTAGGGCAGAGCGGTACTTCGTGTCTTGTATCTCGATGGCTTGGCTGGTGTTACTCTTTCCGGGATCTCGTCGAAGAGCTCTTGAGGCATCCTCGGATAGTTCTGATAGGCGTTGACATCTTCGGTGCCGAGTTCTCTGGTGAGAAAGGTTGAGTAGTGGTCCAGCAGCTGCCTTCTGTTTTCCGATAACCATTCGCGCACCCCCATGGATCTTGGCCTTCTCATCCACCTTCTTCACCTTCTTCCTGATTGCTGCACCCTGACATTACCTCTCTACAACTGTCTTTTTCTTGCTGACGCAAAGACTGGAGGTATGCACCCAGCAAACATGCAAACACAAAATGTTCAGCTTGGGCATTCATGATGTTGTCTCGTCGAAATCTCAGGATACAATGATTGCTATCGCTTGGAAGGCTTTCATTTTATACCGTGCACACAAACGTGCTCCAAAGCTGCCCGACTTCCACGTTTCGTAGAAAGCCTTGACATAACGTGAAAAAACGTGTTAAACCTTGATCAGAACGTGAGAAACGTGAGGGACCCCATTATAACGTGATGGGCCGGGATGGAACGTATTGGCATCCGTAATAGACCGCGGGCCTAACCGTAGTGCGCCTTGGAACCTCCGCGACTCGGCCCCTTTTTCTCCCACGGCCCGACACGGATATACCGTGATAGACCGTGAGAAAACGTGCCAAGACGTAACACGACTTGAATACAGAGGACAAAATGGCCAAAGTCCCACGGTGCACTACGTTTCGGGCAAACAGGGCTGCCGTGGCCTCCGGGAACATAGTGTAAACGTAGCATTATTTGGCGAGCTTAATAACACATTTTCTGGACTAGTTTAATACAACTTTATGAAATGACAACGAATGTCAGATTCGTTTATCACATGACGAAACACAAAAAGAAAATCGGTTTTTCGCTGTCAGCAAATAGTCCCAACATCTAATCACACAATAAAATATGTTATTGACCGATAATGGTCCCTTTACCTTACATTCGCGGATGAATACAAACATAGTGATTCGGTCATGTTATATTACACATGTGACATATAAAGAAATACATAATGGGTATATTAGATCGGATACAGGCATTGTAATGTGATAAAAACTGTATACGTCTCATCATATTAGACGTACACGTACCTTTTTAAATTTCTCTGATTTCGGTAGCACTTTCTTTAAACCATTTGTGTTATTTACTTGTCAAAGGAATACACGTAGCAGAAAGAACACAAGTTCAATTTCAATCTGCTACGTTCTGAACTTGGTCTTCATTCTGATCTGTTTCTGGTATCATATTTCGACATAAGGTCAATACAAAATAAGTGGTCGTTGTTCTTTCTCATTCGGTAATTTTGAATTTTCCCGTTAGTCGGCACATTATTTTACATAAGGAAAATTACAAAGTCCGTCTGGATAACAAGCTAGGTGAAAAAGATTGAAATGTACTTTGTAAAAATTAATATCTACACCAAATACTTGCGTAGAAATATCTACCTGCGTAGTGATACCAAGTGCATAATGCGTAACAAATGGTTCTTGAAACCAGCTATAACATATTAGCGAATAATGCAGTCCGCGGATACAGTCGCTTATCTGGTTCTTTACTGTTAGGAAATGCTTTACGGTTGATATTCGCACCGTCACACAAGAACTCTCATCTCAGTTAGTCTTATAGCGATGGACTCTAAAACACCATACCCTATAAAGATTAAAATCCTGTGTTGACGTATTCGAGAATAAATACCCCTACAAGTAAACATATTGTCCTATCTGTTCTATGAAATTGCGTAATGTCAGACATATTAACACTACAGGCTCAACGTTTGTATTGATAAATACGAAACCTGTCGTAGTTCACGGACATTAATTTCCATGGAGACACCGACGTTAAATTTAAAACGCATGGCTGGTTCACATCAAATATCAAATAATGTTTTATTCTAAGTGACATCCCTGGTCTTACGAAACTGACACGAAATTAGAAATGTTCTGTCAGATTTAGACGCGTTTTATTGAGAAAGAGACGAATTTGCTTAACCTTTTATTTTTCTGACACAGAAAACATTTGACGCGCTTGCTGTACACAACTTTTGAACACATTGTAGGAGGGTCTCCACCCATTTGTACACTGATTTTAACTCTAATTCAAATACATCATTCTAGTTTTCCTAGTTTTACCAATATATCAGCTGGTTTTTCCCAAGCAGATGTTATTTCATATGCGGTTAATTGTTAATTCACTTTAAAGGTTCTGAACGAGATGGAGTTCAAAGTTTTGAAAGGTTGAAACTTCTGAAAATATTACTTATATTGACAACAAAGTAAGTAATAAACAGTCAATTGAAAATCATGAAGATATACACAATTCGGCTTAAAATCTGGTATGTAAACCCAGCAAAAATTAAGCATAAACAATCAATATTTAGATGTGTTTGTACTGGAAAGTGAAATTATTACTGTAATCAGATTATAATATTTCAAGACAATTTTTGAGCAATTTTAAAACTTTGACTTTACTATCTATGATCTGGAATTCAGCAACTTTAACACTTTCAATGTGCTTGGAAATATATTTATATAGGCTTCCTTCTCCATTATTCCATTTGTGATGTAACGGCGAGGGCTTATCATTCAATGGGTCATGCTATTGATATTCTTTCCGATGATATACACCATTTTGACTTTCGTCATAGTTATTCGACCTACTGGCTTAATTGTCTGTTTGGGAAGGTAGCTTTTTGCCTGGAAAGAATGTTGTGTCGTGAACAGGTGCGATGTAGCCAGGACAACCGTCAGGTGAAACACGCCTCTGTTATAACACTTAGATATCGTTGTAATCTGCATTCACCTGGAATCAATCAATTAATCTATCAATCAATAAATCAATCGATCCCTCTCAATCCTGTACTATATGTTTATTGTACGAATTTTTATGAGCCGTTCCACGAGAAACCATACATTATGGTCTCTGCGTAATGTATCGACCCTGATCAGCCTACGCAGTATGCGCATGCTAATCCTGGCCGACACATCCCGTCTTAAGTGGATAGAGGTATAGAGTAAATAATTCCTGAAACAGAAAATCCACAGGAGGCGAAACGTGTCTGTCTGGGTTTGCCTGCGCGGCATGCTTAGTCTTATCCGAGTCGATACTTTACGCAGAGTCCACAATGTTGGTTTTCTCGCGGGACGGCTCATATCAATATATCTGCGTAATGTATCGACCAGATCAGCCTGCGCTGTCCGCGCAGACTGATCCGGCCGACACATTCCGTCTAAGGGGGGATAGATAGAGTAGTGATAAAAATGCACAGGAGGCGAAACGTGTCTGTCCGGGTTAGCCTGTGCGGCATGCTTAGGCTGATCCGGGTCGATACTTTACGCAGAGTCCACAATGTTGGTTTTCTCGTGGAACGGCTCATATAGTATTGTTTTGTTTAACCAACTTTAACATGACAAACGTTCTGCTCTTCTAATTATAATACTTTGGACAGGTACCAATCAAAATAGTTGTTAGAGTAATTTGTTGGCACTTCCTTGCTTGATACAAACTCAGCATGTGAAGGGTAAGTATTGTCTGGAACACTCTAAAATAATGCCACCAACTAGTGGGTCGTGTTCTAATCTATGTTCATTAATTTTGTTCAAGTTCCCTGTCTCTATAGGTTACTCCCGAGTAATCAAATAAGGTTCGAAGAACAAGTGGAATATGTCTCCTGTCCAACTAGCGTTATCCCTCGATCTCAATAATGTCATTGTCTTCTAGGAAAAAACACGTTTCACTCCAATGGTGTTAATTTGTTTTTCCAATCAAGCAATACTTTGAACTCCAGTAGTGTCGTTTTTTTAAAAAACTATTTCACTTCTGAATTTCACAAAGTCGACTCTTCCATGTTGAAAATTGGACCACTCCATTGTTCGTCCAAAAGGAAATTAGGTACAATTTAATGTCTTAGTGACAAACAGTGCACATTTCAGAAAAGACAGCTCGTGCCGGGCTGTTTCACCCGAATATGTATTGTTTTCGAAAGCCTTTTATTGCCATTTGCAGCGAAAAGGTTAAACCAAGCATATCATGTTGGACTCCAAACATGGACTCTTCTTCCAAACAGACGCTACGCTGGACTTAAAATGTAGTTGTCTCACAACCAAGTGCTTCGTTAACTTATCAAATAATGTCGTTTTACTCGAGGGCACACACTGAGTACTGTGTTGAGACTTTGCAAGAAGCGTAGGCGGATCTGTTTCGTTGGTATTCGAAAAGACCTTAATGTCGAACAGACTAAATGTCCTTACTTATGCATGGACAATTCTCACAACAGTCCCACTTTCTAGTTTCTTTCCGTGTATCTAGTCAAATAAATATAATTCACTAATAAGCAATCGAGACAATGGATATTGTATAGTCCACACCACAAGCAAACAGACCATAGTTAATATATATATATTTTTGCGACAGGTTTCAACTTTATTCGGGGGCAACACTTTTCAACGACTCATTTCGAAAGTTGATGGGCACGTATTGAACACAAACATTCCCCTTAAAACAGTTTACACCGCTGCAGTAGATAACGTTTGGATATATTGTGAGTACGAATAATGCATTACTTGGTTGGGCTTTAACGCCGTAATGCAGTTACATGTATACCACGACACTACGGCCGGTTCATGTAATCATAGATTTTCCGCATTTCTCGATCCAGAATTCCGCACACTTTCTTCCCACACATATAGCCATCATACATTATGCAAAACCAATTCTCACCGGAAAGAACGAATGACCGAGCAAGGGTTCTTTCTCATGACTTTTAGATCCATGCCTAGGTGTTAACGGTTGTACTACTGTGGCCATCCTGTGATATAATATGTAAGTTGTCCATTTCTCACAATGCCTTCCATGCCATCTAAGATATGGACTATTATTTGATATTCTTTCAGAACTGAAAGAATATCAAATAATAGTCCATATCTTAGATGGCATGGATGGCATTGCGAGAAATAAACAACTATGAAAATATCAATGATTAATATGGCTCAAGAACGACTTATTAAAATCTCGTCAAGGGGGATAAGGCTTTTCAATGACTCTACGTTTTGGTATTAAATTGTCAAAAGATAAATCCATTCTTCTTCTTATTTATTTGTTTTGTCTCTATGCGATAACATGTCTTTCCTATGACACGGCAAAAATGTGTCCCCCAGCATGCGATGTTTCCTTATCAGGTTATACATGATTCTAAACAGAATTTGCAAACAATACCGAACACGATCAACTGTCCGTTAAATTGGTGTTACGTTGGTCTACGCTGGCTAGTCGTTTATCACTATTTAGCAAAGACACGTCCATAAATATTTAATATCTTGTCATAAATCAGGGTTGAGGTAAAATACTCTCAAATAAGTTCCTTCGTTATTTCAATACACATCAACAAAATTCGGCCCTCAATTCTAAAACTTTAATCCATATTCCCAGGTGAATGAAAATATTTGCCTATCAGCTTTAAAAAAATACAATAATAAAAAAAGTGCCATATATGATATAGGAAAGAACTAGTCACCTAAAAGCGAATACCTTTTTTAGCAAGCAGTCAGAACACGTCACCGTTTGGTAAAACAGTACTGAAGTCTGTAAGATCACGTTCACATAGTCAATACAGTACTGTAGTCTGTAAACTCACATTCACATAGTCAATAGTGACTCAATACAGTACCGAAGTCTGTAAAATCACATTCACATAGTCAATACAGTACTGTAGTCTGTACAATCACATTCACATAGTAAATACAGTACCGTAGTCTGTAAAATCAAGGTTACATAGTCAATACAGTACTGTAGTATGTAAAACCAAGGTCACATAGTCATTACAGTACTGTAGTCTGTAAATTCAAGGTCACATAGTCAATACAGTACTGTAGTCTGTAAACTCACATTCACATAGTCAATAGTGACTCGATACAGTACCGAAGTCTGTAAAATCACATTCACATAGTCAATACAGTACTGTAGTCTGTAAACTCACATTCACATAGTCAATACAGTACTGTAGTCTGTAAAATCAAGGTCACATAGTCAATACAGTACTGTAGTCTGTAAAATCAAGGTCACATAGTCAATACAGTACTCTAGTCTGTAAAATCATGGTCACATAGTCAATACAGTACTGTAGTCTGTAAAATCAAGGTCACATAGTCAATACAGTACTCTAGTCTGTAAAATCAAGGTCACATAGTCAATACAGTACTCTAGTCTGTAAAATCAAGGTCACATAGTCAATACAGTACTGTATTATATAAAATCACATGCACATTGTCAATACAGTATTCTAGTCTGTAACATCACATTCACATAGTCAATACAGTACTGTAGTATATAAACACAAATGCACATTGTCAATACAGTATTCTAGTCTGTAACATCACATTCACATAGTCAATACAGTACTGTAGTATATAAAATCACATGCACATTGTCAATACAGTATTATAGTCTGTAACATCACATTCACATAGTCAATACAGTACTGTAGTATGTAAAAAAGAAAAATCACATTAACATAGTCAATACAGTACTGCAGTCTGTAAAGTCACATTCACATAGTCTATACTGACTCAATACAGTACCGAAGTATGTAAACCTGTTCTGTATACTATAAAGTCACATTCCCATAGTAAAAACAGTTCTCTAGTCTGTACAATCCCATTCACATAGCCAATACAGTACCGAAGTCTGTAAAATCACATTCACATAGTCAATACAGTACTGCAGTCTGTAAATCACGTTCACATAGTCAATACAATACTGTAGTCTGTAAATCACGTTCACATAGTCAATACAGTACTGTAGTCTGTAAAATCACGTTCACATAGTCAATACAGTACTGTAGTATGTAAAAACACGTTCACATAGTCAATACAGTACTGTAGTCTGTAAATCACGTTCACATAGTAAACACAGTACTGTAGTCTGTAACATCACATTCACATAGTCAATACAGTACTGTAGTATGTAAAAATCACATTCACATAGTCAATACAGTTCTGTAGTCTGTAAAGTCACATTCACATAGTCTATAGTGACTCAATACAGTACCAAAGTCTGTAAACCTGTTGTGTATACTATAAAGTCACATTCCCGTAGTAAATACAGTTCTTTAGTCTGTACAATCCCATTCACATAGTCAATACAGTACCGAAGTCTGTAAAATCACATTCACATAGTCAATACAGTACTGCAGTCTGTAAATCACGTTCACATAGTCAATGCAATACTGTAGTCTGTAAATCACGTTCACATAGTCAATACAGTACTGTAGTCTGTAAAATCACGTTCACATAGTCAATACAGTACTGTAGTCTGTAAATCACGTTCACATAGTCAATACAGTATTGTAGTATGTAAAAACACGTTCACATAGTCAATACAGTACTGTAGTCTGTAAAATCACGTTCACATAGTCAATACAGGACTGTAGTCTGTAAAATAACGTTCACATAGTCAATACAGGACTGTAGTCTGTAAATCACGTTCACATAGTCAATACAGTACTGTAGTCTGTAAAATTACGTTCACATAGTCAATACAGTACTGTAGTCTGTAAATCACGTTCACATAGTCAATACAGTACTGTAGTCTGTAAATCACGTTCACATAGTCAATACAGTACTGTAGTCTGTAAAACACGTTCACATAGTCAATATAGTACTGTAGTCTGTAAAATCACGTTCACATAGTCAATACAATACTGTAGTCTGTAAAATCACATTCACATAGTCAATACAGTACTGTAGTCTGTAAATCACATTCACATAGTCAATACAGTATTGTAGTCTGTAAATCACGTTCACATAGTCAATACAGTACTGTAGTCTGTAAAATCACGTTTACATAGTCAATACAGTACTGTAGTCTGTAAAATCACGTTCACATAGTCAATACAGTCAGCTCGAGACAAACAAACATTTAAGTCATAACAGGTTGTATACGGACTATTTACAGCGGATGGTCATCGTGACGTCACCTGTTGCAGAAATCAAGCGCAACAATGGCTTATCATTAATCATCATATAGATCTAAGATATACGCTAGACTTACTTTTCGTTTACAAGGTCCTTGTATAACACACGTTAACTTTCCAACATAAAGATTCAATTGTTATAGACGAATTTTAAAAACATTGTGGCAATTGGAATACATGTAATTGCCAAACTGTTTTCAACTCTATTCAGTTATCATACTTTCATTTATGGATATGAACATTTAAATACTTTTGTCCAGATTTGTTCGAAGTCGTCCGGTGTAGAATTATTGGAAAGTGTTAACAATGTACAGTAAACAATAGAGCAATAATCTATAATATGAGCCGTTCCGCGAGAAAACCAACATTATGGCCTCTGCGTAATGTATCAACCCAGATCAGTCTGCGCAGTCCGCGCAGACTGATCCGGGCAGACACAGTCCGTCTCATGTGGATAGAGGTATAGAGTAATGATTCCTGAAACAGAACATCCACAAAAGGCGAAAAGTGTATATCCTGGTAAGCCTGCGTGGCATCCTTAGGCCGACCCGGGTCGATACTTTACGCAGATTCCACAATGTCTCAACACGTGTTACTTCCCGCATCCTATTCTTGCTCCGCCAACTGTCACATATAAAGCAACGTTGCACGAAAATCGACGTCAAGAACGTGCGTTCAGTAAATAAATATATCAGATCCAGAAGGTCTTTGATCATTGAGTGATTTAAACTGATTACGCCGCTTTAAATATTATTTCAGTTATACCTCGGCGACAGAGACAGAACACCTATGCATGGGTAAACACACTAGACTAGGCTAGGAAATATGCCTTGCCTATGGGCACTCCACCTTGACAGCCTCGAGTGGGGATCGAACAATGGGACCAAATTGCCTATGCTAACCATTCGACCACGGCGGATTCCATTGAGAATTATAATATAAAGAAGATAATATTCAGTACTCTATAAAAGTAATATAGAGTTACGCCCCTTTAAATATTATTTCAGTTATACCTCGTCGACAGAGCACCTATGCATGCTCCTTGGATAAACAAACTAGGCTAGGCTAGGAAATATGTCTTGCCTACGGGCGCTCTACATTGACGATCACGAGCAGGGATCGGACATGGGACCAAATGCTAACTCCAACAATTCGGCCACCGCTTTTTCGACTGAGAATGGTTCTATAAAGAAGATAGTTATTATGAAAACCAACCTAAGGGATATATTGATAAATGTAGAACAATTATGAATTTGCACATGAATGTGCACATGTATATATACTACGGGATCTCAATGTACACTGTATGCCAGATACTTCAGCAATGTTTCTTTGGCGTATAGACGGACAGTGTATAGCCCGAGCATACTTCACGGATTCGCAGGGTGATCTGGTCGCCCAAATTGTTGATTTTCCTGTATCGCTGCTGATAAATGTTTGTACTGTTTTCTGTCTTATTTTTTTATAAGAAACGACAATTTTATTTTTTAATTCTCCGAAAGTTCTTTGAAATTATTTTGGCAAAAGAGTGACAATTTTCTCCCAGATACGGCAAATGTTTGGTATGTAGGAAAGAAATATTTGAGGCATGAATAGTTAAAATTCTACATGTTATTTTGTATTGAATACTAACCGTATGTATGTATTAAAATATTGGTTCAAATGAGAGCGCCGTATTATGCAGGAAAACGCCCGACGCTGGACTCCAATAATGTCACCCAAACGCTATTTCTCTGATTTGTACATCGTCAATGTTTTCCAATATTCCGACACAACCCCGCAGTGACACGGTGTCCGAACGATTGATTCTTTAGCATCGCTTCCATTCCATAATATGTCTTTATTTTAGCCATAAAACATACACCACTTTGACGTCTTGGACATATACAAATGAAGAGAGCAATCTTGTATTTTGTGTATTACAGGGCTAGTTGGTGTTTTATGTTCTCTCTCGGTAATATTTTGGTGGAATAACATCGTGATTTATTCGGCTGAACGGAGAAGTGCCTCTTAGCGAATTTCAGTCTTTAGATTGAATTGTTTATTTGTGCACTTGAAAACTAACTCGGAAATAAGAAACAAAATCAATTGTAAATTACGTTTTTACTGGAGAAAAAGATCGAACATTTTAGATTTACAGGATAAAGATTAAGGAATTCAAGACAACGTCGTCAATCGATTCTCACCAGGTTTCAGTGTAATATATTTGAAGGAGTAGAACGTTTCTCGTGACACTTTTAGAGAGAAGTTTCAAAATGAACAAATTAAGATCTGATATACATACACTTCGCACGGTTTCTATTTTAATGTTATGGAACATAAACGTATAGGCATGGTTTGAATGTGACTTAACATTGCTTCTTGCATATTCTTACAAATGTTTTTGTTTCTTCTACTCGCTTAATGGTACAACAACTTGCTACATTAAACTTATATCTCATTTATTACGAACCATTCATTGGCAATCAGTTATGTTTATATAACAATTTTAAACTTACCAATTTGTACTTTCAACATGCATTTCGCAAGAACGCAAGCTTAACCCTTTCCCACATACATACAATCTGCAGCATACGACATTTTGAAAACATTATGACAAAATGAAAATTTTCTACTTTTACCACAATCTTTTTAACTCTATTAAGTGATTTTATTTTATTTAAAAAAACCACACATTTTTTTTCCAAGATAGTTTTTAAGTCGACTGCTGCATATTTTGCTGTGTGTGGGTAATTGTTTAATTAAAACTCTGATAAAGTTGTGTTCGATTTTCAAACATAAACCATTTAATACTGGATGTTAAAATAAAAGATACAATTTGAAAAAAAGTGTAGGGGAGAGACATAAGGAGATTTAAGACGGATTCAGTTAATTACATAAAATCGGAGTTTTGTGTATCTGTGGAAATCTGTAAAAGTACCAGTTTGACATTATCACACGTGAACACGAACACATACATGTAGATGGATAAGGGATTTTTCACAGCGTCGGACTACAACTATAACAGCGATTTAGACCTGTCCCCTTCGTCTATAAAGAATGACACCAAAAGTCCTCGTGGTTCGAGTCACAGTCTAAATATGTCCTCGGCTTCACCGAGATTGAGTCCAATCTCAAATATCTCGAACGATTCATCTCCCTATCTCATAAGGAAAGTCAGGTAAGGTCATATTTAATTTTATACATTATTAATTCATTTGCGTTTGAGTCAAAACACTAGATTAAAACGATGTTAACATTGTTAGCTGGTCTTTAAAAACACATCAAAGCTTGGATTACTGTACGGAAATAGTTCTGTCCTTAGCAGTACGTGAACAAGATGAGAGTGCAATACCATTGCGTGCAATATCACTGCGGTCAATATCGACATATATTTATATTTCTTATGGAAAATAGAAGGAGCAGACATCAAAGTACACTATAATCGTATACAATAAACTTTCAAAATAAATCACTTCTCTGCACAAAAAAAACCTGCATGCATATCACCAACCTTCATTCTACAGGTACGTACTGTGTTCGTACATTTTGGTAGAACGCTTCGATGGTATTATTAAAAAGTAAAGTAGAACCATGATTTCAGCGTGACCATAACGCGTTCATAACGGGTTCATAGCGTATGTCAGCGCTTGAGTAGCGTGTAAGGAGCGCATCACTGATTTATTTAGACACAATATGACAGCGTATCGCGAGCGTTTGCCAGCGCGTGAGTAACGCGACAGTAACGCACTCGACGACGGAGGAACGTCTGTCCAGCGCGTGACTAGCGCGTTCCAACGCGCACGACTAGCGCGTTCCAACGCGCGCCATGGTACTTCAACGACCACGTGATTTGTTTGTATTTAGCCGACGCACAACTACAGTACCAGCGTGTCGCCAGAGTACGCCAGCGTATGATTAGCCGGTTGGTAACGATCGTCTAGCGCGTTTGACGCGTGAGTAACGAACCGCCAGCGTTATCAGCGTGTGTAGTCACACGCTTGCAAACGATGGAAAGTTTAGGTATGTTGAGCAAGCACCCGTTTTTTTGTGGATTAAAAATGTGAAAAGAATACTTATTAAATGTGGTCTGAACAACGTATGGGAATACCATGAGTTCCCAAACCATAAATGGCTTAATTTAACAGTCAACCAGAAACTGTCAGACATTTTTGTCAATGACTGGTATTCAATTGTTGAACATTCAAGCAAATGTAAAAACTATAGGCTCTTTAAACAAAAATTCGAATATGAAAACTATTTGATACATACACCAACAAAAATGTTAAAATATGTAATAAGGTTTAGAACACGTAACCACAGACTTCCTGTTGAAACCGGTTGTTGGAATGGCACCGATTTAAATATGCGTAAATGTCAATTGTGTGATTCAGGTGTAGATGATGAATATCATTACTTATTAGAATGTCAATACCTTTGCTCAAATAGAAAACGTTTACTTAAAGGCAAATACTGTAAAAGACACAATATCCATAGTTTTAATGAATTAATGAATATCAAAACAACCAATACTATAGAATACAGAAAATTATGTCTATTTATAAAAGAAATTCTTGTAAAATTTCACTGACGTTTGAGTAATATTTACAGAGAATTCTCATTGTAAACGTAACTTAATTTGAAAATCTTTTTTGTTTAATACAGTATCATATATCATAAGTCATTTTTATGAATTTTTATTCTTTATTATGTGTAGGGTACTCTCCCTCTGATAAAAATTCTTAAAATATATCACTGCCAAAGTTCTGCAATATTTATTATTTAAATAATATATGTTATAAGCCTCAAATGTATATTGTATGTATTTTGTTATTGCTCATATTGTCATGTGTACCATGAATTGAGTTAATAAACTGTTTGAATTGAATTGAATTTAATTGAATTTAATTGAATGGAATTGAGACAATTAGTTTAGCCTTAGTGTGTGACAGCGCGTCCAATTGTGAGAGTAACGCGCTCAACGTGTTGCTAACGCTGGCCTAGGCGTTGGTCAATTTTGCCAGCGTGTTGCCAACATTCCAACACGTTACTCACGCGTTGGCCTAAAACGTTCTGGTGTAACAAGGCCATAACGACAAACGTAAATCTTGTTTAACCTAACCCTCCCTTCCCAAATACAGCCAATCTACACCAGATGACTTTTAAACTAGTTAAGCAAACATATGGTTACTCTCAATGAATGACAGTATAACTAAAGGATAGACTTTCAAAACGTGAAGTTGCTCATAAGTCGCAACCTTTTCAAATTCGTTGTCATCTCCTGCAGGTTCGTTGTTGTTTGTTGTACATGGTTAAAGTAGCTTATATCATTGTAAAGGTTAAATCAGTTTACGTACAGCTTCAATGCATTCTTCAAGCGTTCTCCAGCAGCTTCAAGTGTCAACGGATGACTAGACTGAGAACAGATTAAAGTACAAATGAGCCGTCCCGCGAGAAAACCGACACTTTGGCCTCTGCGTAATGTATCGAACCAGATCAGTCTGCGCAGTCCGCGCAGACTTATCCGGCCCGACACATTCCGTCTCAGGGGAATAGAGGTATAGAGTAATGATTCCTGAAACAGAAAATCCATAGGAAGCGAAATGTTTCTATCCGGGTTAGCCTGCGCGGCATCCTTAAGCTGATCTGGATCGATACTTTACGCAGAGTCCATAGTGTTGGTTTTCTCGCGGGACGGCTCATATCAAACTACAAGCAGACACAGGCTGATTAAGATATGCATTGAACAGAAACACAGATGGTCAGTCTGTTCATGGATGAATTGATTATCATATGAATTTCCCCCGAACCACCAACTTTCTTCGTCCAATTGCTGAATGAAACGTGCATTTCAAAGAAATCGAACAATACAAAACCAGGATCAACATGCAATTGTTAAATTCTGATCAAAGACTGCCGTACATATGTAACGCCTGTTGTGAAAATCAGCATGAAAGGTGTTCAGTACTATCCACGTAAAGGGTTCGTAAAGAGGCAATATCCTTCTAAAAACCGTAATTACAAGATGGATATCATGTAATCTACAACGAGGCCGGAGTAAATAGCATAATATTAATGACGAACAAATGATGGAGTATTTGGCCAAAACAATCATTAATTGCCGACATCCGAGATTGATCCCACCTATACAAGTCATTACCGTCGTGGGAGAGAATGGCTGAGATTTAGAGCGCCGTTCTCTTGATCACATGGTTACGGATTCGATATTGGCAAACATTGTCGGTGCGAGACGCGGTGGAGTGTCCCGGAAGTAAATATCGAGTGTGATTACATGTCAGAAAAATTGTAAGAACTCCTCTAAAAATTTATGTAAAATAAATAAGTCCACAATCATCGCATCGTTTTCAGTGTAAAATCTTCAGCTTGTATATAATGTCACCGACTCCGTGGTGTAGTGTTTTGAGTATTTTGGAGCGTGAAGCCAGGGTTCGATCCCCGATTGGTCATACCTAAGACTTTCAAAATGTAAAAAAGAAGTGGCCGTCCGCCTTAGCAATGAGGTTGGCAGGGATAGTATGATACGAATACTGTTGAAAACGACTTTAAGCGCCATTCAATCAATTGTTGGGATTCGCTTCGTTAGATATCCCTTATTGTCTGTCTGTCTGTCTGTCTGTTTGTTTGTAATGCGACGCTCAATAGCCCAAACCGACGGGCCGATACCGATGAAACTTGGTGAACAGGTGCCATACGGGCTCAGGGTGAGCGCGTTCGAGTTTTGTTGCTAAGGACCCACAACCAAGGCGAATCCCACGTCGCCTACCGGCTTGTTTTCAATTTTATTGTGTATCATGATCGTGTTTACTCCAAGAAGGGTAGCAACATCTTCTATTTTTAAATCGTTGTTAATACCAACAAGGCGTAGAGTTGTATTTCCCCGTCTGGAATCTCAATAAACGCAGTCAGAGAGAATATTGTGACGTGTCTATAAGGACAAAATATATAAAAACGAAGGATTGGTTGGATGAAGGACATTTCAATGGATTCATTTTATTGCCAAAGACTGTTCCATCATCCGCCTTTATGCACCAAGCGTATTTGGAACATCGTATACCGAAATCAGCCTGCGAATACGATCAGTGTAATCTTAATCTACATTGTTGGTGTGTCGTCTGTGAATATGTCTATATAAGGGGGACATACATCGTTATTTGACTTATACACCTTATGGTGTTATATATGGGTACTCAAATGAACTGTCTGCATGAGATTGTTTTAAACAAACACATGTTGACTCATTCTTATTTAGATCCACGTTTTATTGTAAAATATATTCCAATGGTGTTACCGTATCGATAGTGTAGTGTTAGAGCGTCCGCCTCGGGTACCGCAGGTCGCGAATCGATACACGACCGGGTCATACCAAATACATAAACAAATGGTAGTAATGAGTTTACCTCCTTGGCGCTAAGGATTGTGGGGGTTAGTATTACGACTGACTCGCTGGTGTCAGGATTGTGGGGATTAGTATTACGACTGACTCGTTGGTGTCAGGATTGTGGGGGTTAGCATTACGACTGACTCGTTGGTGTCAGGATTGTGGGGGTTAGCATAACGACTGACTCGTTGGTGTCAGGATTGTGGGGGTTAGCATTACGACTGACTCGTTGGTGTCAGGATTGTGGGGGTTAGCATCACGACTAACTCGTTGGTGTCAGGATTGTGGGGGTTAGCATTACGACTAACTCGCTGGTGTCAGGATTGTGGGGTTAGCATTACGACTGACTCGTTGGTGTCAGGATTGTGGGGGGTTAGCATTACGACTGACTCGTTGGTGTCAGGATTGTGGGGGTTAGCATAACGACTGACTCGTTGGTGTCAGGATTATGGGGGTTAGCATTACGACTGACTCGTTGGTGTCAGGATTGTGGGGGTTAGCATTACGACTAACTCGTTGGTGTCAGGATTGTGGGGGTTAGCATTACGACTAACTCGCTGGTGTCAGGATTGTGGGGTTAGCATTACGATTGACTCGTTGGTGTCAGGATTGTGGGGGGTTAGCATTACGACTGACTCGTTGGTGTCAGGATTGTGGGGGTTAGCATTACGACTAACTCGCTGGTGTCAGGATTGTGGGGGGTTAGTATTACGACTAACTCGCTGGTGTCAGGATTGTGGGGGGTTAGTATTACGACTGACTCGTTGGTGTCAGGATTGTGGGGGGTTAGTATTACGACTGACTCGTTGGTGTCAGGATTGTAGGGGTTAGTATTACGACTAACTCGCTGGTGTCAAGATTGTGTGGGTTAGTTTTACGACTAACTCGCTTGTGTCAGGATTGTGGGGGTTAGCATTACGACTAACTCGTTGGTGTCAGGATTGTGGGGGGTTAGTATTACGACTAACTCGTTGGTGTCAGGATTGTGGGGGTAAGTATTACGACTAACTCGTTGGTGTCAGGATTGTGGGGGTTAGTATTACGACTATCTCGCTTGTGTCAGGATTGTGGGGGTTAGCATTACGACTAACTCGTTGGTGTCAGGATTGTGGGGGGTTAGTATTACGACTAACTCGCTGGTGTCAGGATTGTGGGGGGTTAGTATTACGACTAACACGTTGGTGTCAGGATTGTGGTGGTTAGTATTACGACTAACTCGCTGGTGTCAGGATTGTGGGGGTTAGCATTACGACTAACTCGTTGGTGTCAGGATTGTGGGGGGTTAGTATTACGACTAACTCGCTGGTGTCAGGATTGTGGGGGGTTAGTATTACGACTAACTCGTTGGTGTCAGGATTGTGGTGGTTAGTATTACGACTAACTCGCTGGTGTCAGGATTGTGGGGGGTTAGTATTACGACTAACTCGTTGGTGTCAGGATTGTGGGGGGTTAGTATTACGACTGACTCGCTGGTGTCAGGATTGTGGGGGGTTAGTATTACGACTAACTCGTTGGTGTCAGGATTGTGGGGGTTAGTATTACGACTAACTCGCTGGTGTCAGGATTGTGGGGGGTTAGTATTACGACTAACTCGTTGGTGTCAGGATTGTGGGGGGTTAGTATTACGACTGACTCGTTGGTGTCAGGATTGTGGGGGATAGTATTACGAATAACTCGCTGGTGTCAGGATTGTGGGGGTTAGTATTACGACTGACTCGTTGGTGTCAGGATTGTGGGGGTTAGTATTACGACTAACTCGCTGGTGTCAGGATTGTGGGGGTTAGCATTACGACTGACTCGCTGGTGTCAGGATTGTGGGGGTTAGCATTACGACTAACTCGTTGGTGTCAGGATTGTGGGGGATAGTATTACGACTAACTCGCTGGTGTCAGGATTGTGGGGGTTTAGCATTACGACTGACTCGTTGGTGTCAGGATGAATTGACCAGTAGTATTGGTAACTTACCCAATAAACGCCGTGATATAACGGAACATAGTTGAATTCATCGTAAACAATTAGACAAACATACAATAATGCTACAGAAAATGTTAACACAAATATTCATCCTTTCCCACATACAACAAATCTGCAGCAGACGACTTTGAAAAACATTGGAAAACATAGTGACAAAAACCTGAAAAAATCTACATAAAAGATAGCTTAATTGTTAAATAAAGTTGAAAACATTGTTGCCAAAGGCGAAATTGCTCATCATGAGCAATTTCACCTTTGGCCACAATCTTTTCAAAAGTCGTCTGCTGTAGAGGTATCAGAAAGCGTCTATATGTGGGAAAGGGTTAAGACAGTTGGATAACACATACAAGATAACTAAATTAGTTATTTAAATGTAACTTTGGCTTTGTTATGTATGTTTGCAACTAATGAAATTGAAAGCACATTCTAATTATATATATATCTGAAATGTAACTTTAGTATGAGCAATACAATTCAATACAACATATTGTAATTGCAATCATGTACATAACTGCTGTACTGTGAGGCTGTACTGTGAGGCTGTACCGGCTAATGTGTATCAACACTGTTCACAAAGGCTAACTTTTCCATGGACGAGCTAATAATTGAGTCGTCCCTCGAGAAAACCAACATTGTGGACTCTGCGTAAAGTATCGACTCAGATCAGCCTAAGTATGCCACGCAGGCGAACCCGGACAGACACTTTTCGCCTCCTGTGGATTTTCTGTTCCAGGAATCATTACTCCATACCTCTATCCACCTGCGACGGAATGTGTCGGCCCAGATTAATATGCGCGGACTACGCAGGCTGATCTGGGTCGATACATTACGCAGAGATCATACTGTTGGTCTTCTTGCGGGACGGCTCGTATGATAATTATATGTGAAGATGACATAAAAGATACAGCTTTTTATGTCCGTAACATTGTATTGCAGACGGATTTTTAACCACGCTGAGTGTGAGTGGCGGATGATAGCGACATATACAGACTGTCTAAAATTCGTTTAATTAGTTCTCTGCCACATGCCCACGCATATACAATAAACATGTGTACCGTTTTCCTTTCTATATCATATTCCGTCCGTTCACTTTGCATGCCTATATCTTCTTGCAACACGCAAAGTGTTCGGAATATTTTTAATATTAGCTCTCTACTGCATTATACTATTTCATGAATCCCAACGTAATTCGACAACATGACAGTATTATATATATGTTTATATACAGCGTATATGTTGTTGGACCTTTTTCTCGTTTTTAGACGATAATTCCGAAATCACGACACGTGGAATAGCATCAGGGTTTGTGGGCTATGACTGACGTGCGCGTTTCCCATTTTACACTTTTTATTATAAAAAAATCGTTTAAATCAATACTACTAATTAGACTATTATATTAAATGGCTCGTAAAACCGGCATATAAACGCACGATTCTCGGGCCATTATCTTTATTTATAACCTATCCCTTCTTGGTATTTCATTATTGTCAATGTTCTAACAATACTCGTGTCGCGAGGAATATCCATCCTGGGGTCGAGAGTCCGAATCAAGGTTCAGCAATTCGTCCATTTTATGATTGACGTCTCGATTGTGACCAGCGTCATTCGTCTTCCGCCATTCGGCTGATGTTAGAAAGTAGCCAGTTGCCTAGGAACATTTTGGGGTGGAGTACTGGTGCCAGAAAACAAGGAAACATCTGGATAGGTGAACTGTATTCAATACAGTCTGCTTTATTCTTAAAAAGGGTTTATGATTTTCTAATTAATGATGAGGCATAATTCGATGTCTTAACAACATATTTTGAACAAGAGTCTTACTACTACTTCTAACTACTACTACAACAACAACAACAACAACTACTACTACTACTACTACTACTACTATTACTACTACTACTACTACTACTACTACTACTACTACTACTACTACTACTACTACTACAACTACTACTACTACTACTAGTAGTCCTCCTCCTCCTACTACTACTACTACTACTACTACTACTACTACTACTACTAGTCCTCCTCCTCCTACTACTACTACTACTACTACTACTACTACTACTCCTACTACTAGTCCTCCTCCTCCTACTACTACTACTACTACTACTACTACTACTACTACTACTACTACTATTACTACTACTACTACTACTACTACCACCTCTTCTTCTACTACTACTACTACTACTACTACTACTACTACTACTACTACTACTACTACTACCACTTCGTCTTCTACTACTACTACTACTACTACTACTACTACTACTACTACTACTACTACTACTACTACTACTACTACTACTACTACTACTACTACCACTTCTTCTTCTACTACTACTACTACTACTACTACTACTACTACTACTACTACTACTACTACTACTACTACTACTACTACTGCTACTACTACTACTACTACTACTACTACTACTACTACTACTACTACTACTACTACTACTACTAATATGGAAAAGGCATAGCCTCAAAACGAGCACAAAATAGAACAGAACAAGATATAACATAATACTATTAAACAGAAGAAACATATCAAAAACCTTTAAATTATTCTTACAAATCAGAACAGTTACATTTTATCAAAGAGCTCTATAATCTTTATGACCAGGGCCTTTTGTATAATCCATGCTCAATCCTGAAGGATATTTGTAGTAAGTCACAAAATAAGCTCTCTGGGTCACTAAAACAGAAAGGAGTTGCTCTGAATCTAAACAACTTATTGTTTCCATCTAAAGCGGTCCAAAAATCCATCTTTATCGCTCTAGAGACTTACCTGCTAGACTGTCAGATGACAGATACAATGTAATCTGCAGTATCTAGAATATAGTTCCAACGTTGTACATTGAAGTTTTAAAACCAGCACAAATTGAGACATGACTAGAGGGGACAATATAAAAAAGTTCCAACTCTGATCATATCCCGGGTCGTGAAAGTTCATGGTGTTGGCAAGTCTTTTCTTCACTGATCATCCTTCAGATCCCGGATGTGGTCGGATGGATGTCTCCTCAAAATTGTCAGATACTCCAAACTCTCAATGTTAAACTACTGTTTTAGTTATTATAAGATGAAATGGAATGTTTAATTTTTACACAAATAATTTTAATATAATTATATCTATATTGCACTTGTTAATTGATTGTTGGGATGGGTCCACTGGGACGCATCTGTTTTGAACACCAGACTTGTCTTAGTGGAAGCATCTCTACAATGGTAAAATCACTATTGTTTACAATTTTAAGCCATGGGAAAATCACATTCTAAAGTGATGACATCAATCACATCATCATATCTATTTTCACTAGATATCATCAAGGCAATTATTTTAATAAAGTTTCAATATATGCTGATTGTTCAAACTAAAAATTCAGCCTCCAGAGTGTTCACAAGATTTCCCTTCAATTTCACCTTGTGACCTAGTTTTTGACCTCACATGATCCAGTTTTGCACTTGGGAAAGATTTGATAGAGATAAATGTTCTGATAAACATTCAATAAAATTGGATGCCAAATTATGTTGCCTGTAGAGTGTTCACAAGGCAATTGGTGTTGATGCCCGACAGATGGACAAAATGTGATCACAAGAGATCACCTGGAGCACTTTGTGCTCAGGTGAGCTAAATAAAACTAGAATGGAGTGCTCCCTAGAGCATGTGTGTCACCGTCCAGGGCCTTGTCAGAAAATTTAAATTTTTGAAAGAAAAGGAGCAAAAATATTTGGATTATCCCCCTTTTGTGAACCAATCACACACATTGATATAAACATTTGTCAGAAGTTTCAATGTAATCCTTTGAGTAGAAAAAAAGTTATTTGAAAACGTGATGAAAAAGTGTGACGGACGGGTGGACAGACAGCGGACAAAAAAAAAGTAATCCCTAATTGCCTACCATGCTACGCAGGTGACACAATAAAATGCTTAATTTAAACAATTTAATTTGATTTAAACAAAATGTTTGAAAATAACTGTAAATTAGCTCTTATACCTCTCCCATGTACAACACATATCCAGCAGAAGGTTTAATTCCTAGACAAAATTGAAAACACTTTGGCAAACGTAGAAATTGCTTGGTTAGAATAATAATGTTTTCAAAAGTGGTCAGCTGCAGAGTTGTCAGAAAACGTATATATATATATTTATTCATTTTTTTCAGATGTAGAGACTGTAAATTTAATCTAATCACTGTCTGATATTTTAATGTTGTGTTGTATCTAATCATACAGATGCACAGGCTACTATTAATCTAAACTAATGTCATCATATGTAACTATAGAAACTCTATTTAAATTTTTACTGCAAAGACTTCAAAATGGTACTAATGGCTTAAAATTCCCTTAAAAATTGTTGATAGCAGGTTAAAACACCCTACAAACAAGCATGGTAAAGAGATTTACATGTAAAGTAAAATTCAGACATTAATTAACAAGACAATTGAACCCATATTCAATACAGAAGCAAATATTCACTAGTAGTACCTTGTATATTTTTAAACATGTGGATTACTTTGATAACTGAAATAACCTATTTTGGTTGCTGCAGTCATTATCCATGTTTGGAAAACACAATTCGTTAACTTCAATGTTCAGAGCTCAAGAAATAGCATATTTGCATGTTATTAAAGCCTTATTTCACATCCTAATGCTAATGTTACAGCTAAATTACTCAAAAGAATCATCAGGGTGAGACCAGCCTTTGAGTAGTTACTGTACCCACAACATAGGATTAAATGAGTGCTAACTGCGATATTGTTGAAGCAATTAAGACCTGCTTACTCTTCCTTACAAAGTTCTTTGGCTGTTGCAGTCAATTTTGTATGCAGGGCTAAACTCAGGCAATGAAAGAAGAAATTTCCATCACAATGCTGAATGAGAACATCCTTGACTGGATATAAAGTCAATACATTGTGGAGTTATAAAAAAAGCCATTGAATTTGGATATGGTGAGACATGTTTGGAACTAATTAGTGTAATGTAAGTGAACAAACATAATACAAAGAAACGCTAAAAACTGACACTTAATCGGTAAGATTGTAGATCAGACAGGCCAAATGTCGAAGTTCTAGTCACCATTTCATTTTCAATGTATTGAGAAAGCAGATAAACCAGCCAGCTGTGACGTTTGAGTAGAAGTGTAACCTAACAATGTCAGGGCGAAAAACTAACAAGACCTAATGACAGGATGTCTTTTTATTATCGTAAAAAGCTGAATTAAAACCCCCCATAAAATTCACTACTTGTTGGATTGACTTGTCATTGGTTCAAATCTGTGCAACTTGGATTGGATAGTGAATTGACTCTGACACAGATCTGCCAATGCATTTCCATCTATGGACCCAACAATTAATCACTAATAATTAATCAGCTGATCCATTGGTTAAATGAATATAATTATAAATTGGTATGAACAAAATATACAGAAATCTAATCTTTATACATAATTAAATAACAAAATTTACACAATCAATGTGATGCAAAATTACATCATATATGAACAGAGAATGACTATATACGAGTGCGATACACATTTGGAACACAATCCCAGTTTCATTTTAGGCAACAAAAAACAATGAACATGTCTGACATAATAAGAATGTTGCAAGGTGCTTACTATATACTATAGTACTATACTACATGTATAATTGCGATTGTGAGGTTGCAGCCCAAACTTGCCTTATGGCCCAGCAAAACACTCCTAATTTGCACAATTTGGTTTAGTTTGGTTCAAACAAATAGTCACTCTAACCGTAAACCAGAACCTTGTAAAATGTTAACAAGATCTAAAGTTTCGCCCCAATATGGTTTTGTGACAAGTAGACATATGAAAGTAATATAAAAGACCTGTGACAAACTTATCTCCTAGAATGAAAAGAACATTCTCATTTTTTCCTGTCACTTTTTTCATTTATAAAGGCCATTGAAGCCATTTAGCAGCCGCCCACCTGCTTCCTTTAATCATCATGCCATTTACATACAAATAGTTTGTGAAATGTGGGCCGTGACAGGTTTGCTGACAGGTTTGCTGAAGCCACTTTTCGCATGCATGACTTTTCGTAAAATCGCTGTTGCCATCAAATGTTTATGCAGTGCTAAACCCAGGCAATGAAAAATGCAATTTCCGTCACTGGGAACATCCGCGACTGAATACAAAACATCTAGAATTCTTATATATTATAATGTTTGTAAATGAACAAATGTGATGTTTGTTTGCAAAAATGCACTCGATATTAAAGAAAAACGCTATAATCGACACTTACTTGATAAACGTGTAGATCTGGCGGGCGAAATCTAGTAACCGATTCGCTTTCAATGTATCGAAAATGCAGGAAACCAGCCAGTGACTGTGCTTGATTATGTATTCTGGGCATAATCTTGCATGTTTTAAATTGTTGTTATCCCTAAATGTATAAATAATTTATTATTTGAGATACATATTAGACAAACTAAATAATCTAGGAGTTAATGATGACTCTTCCGCGCTAGATTATCGCGCACCTGTACTGAAGTTCTCTCATAGCAACAAAGAACATTCTTATTTTACCGGTCACTTGTTTCATAAAATAAACCTGATTGCACTTGATTCTGTTGTCAAAATTTTGTATATCAAGTGGAATTACGTTTTATTCAGACACTGGACTATAATTTTAAGCCTTTGTGGCTTTATATTGTTATACAATGACATTCACAACATTTCGAATTGCACTGAAGACAGTTCCTTGACAACAAAGCCTTCGTCGCTGCGGACTACTTAGATAAACAATAAATGTTCTTGTTTAATTTATCTACGCCAATCATTTATAAGAAATGTCTTAAAAATATGAGATGACGAATAACCATAACACTTTTACGAATGCATCAACAAAAATATTTCAATTTTCGAATTATATCCAATCAGAGCGTGGGCTGCGAACCTGAAAGTCGCCCATGAAATGACATCCGGAAAAAAGGCCATACTGATTTTAATTTACCATTGAATTCTGATATATATCTTGATCTTGACTAAAGATGTTATCTAATAACTCGCTAAAGCGAGGCCGATTGCTTCGCAATCGGCCTCGCTGTGCTCGTTACTACTTCTGCTAATGATTTTAATGATACGTCTAACAAGTATTTTTTTAAAAACAATATGATAATACTGCAGTAAAAGCAATTACAATTGAAATTACACATTAAGGGATTCTCTTTCTCCTTCACGACAGCTGTCTGCTTTAAAATAATCGGAGAAAGAAATGTATTCTGACATCTGAATAAATGTAATTATAACTGCATAACTAGTTCTGAGCATTTTCAACATTGTATTTGTCTCCCATAAAATAGTTTGCTGCAGACACATCCAAATGAAGATATTAAAGTCAGCCTTTCAATTTGGCTGATACGATTATATCCCAATTTCTAGCAGTAACGATGTTCAAGGAAATTCAAATTCAGTTCCTAAAAAATAATCAATATGTCAAGATATCTAAAGTATGCTTTGTCATGTCAACCCTAAATACCTAATTTTCACAATGACCTAAATATCGACAACTAAACGCGTGTGAATTATACAGAAGGGATTGAAAAGTCTCAAGCTCACCGAGCAATGTCATTGAAATCAAACCAAAATACTTCACTGTATATTGGATCTGCCGAGCATAAAAGGTCGTCTGGAATTGACCCTTTATTCATGAACAGGTGCTCGTGTTTCTATCCAATGAAATCGCTCGATACAACCAACGGTCGGTTGTGCTATACAATCGAAACACTCGGCCATTATCGATTCTCTATTTCGTTTATCTATATGGATTATCTCCCTCTGTTGGTACCTAACAATTGTGTTCGCGACAGTTTGATAGGCTGACGCTAAATTCAATCTAGGACGGTATGATATAGACAGGGCATAATACAACAACTGCAGCGGAGCTAAGGTCTGGTTTTAATGAGAGTGCTTACTCGGCTATTGAAACAGAACCTGTTATATTTGAATGTCATATACTTTTGTTAGATGACACCGCAAATAGTTTCAATGTTTCATGTAAAACGGTGTACTACCTTACCTATAGCATTGTATCGGCGTAAATTAGTACGATTGGAATAAACAAACAATGGCGACTAGACTAGTCACCTATCCTTTTATATCGAAATCGCATAAATGTATATAGTATACAAGTTTATATACAATTGATGTTCGTAAACTGTACAGTGAACCATTACACATATTTATGTTTGGAAACAAAACTAAAGCAAATCACTTTCGAAGTTTGAAATGTGAAACAAGTTAAGTCCACTAAGATATTGTCTCGATAGCACTTTGCTTGCTACACCATGCAAATGAGCGCCGCCATTGTTGGTCTATAACAAACACGACAATGTGATGGTACAGACAGGTAACCATATACTACATTACATACGTAGATTATTGACACAGTCTGTTTAATCCAACATACAACATCCATTTACAATCATATAAATCATTTACATTTCACAGGATCGTTAATTTTAAGATGTGAATTGATGCCGAGACACCAAATTGATTTCAAACACTAATACTGTGAAATTGGGCCGTAATTAAAGCTAGCATATAGACATTAATTGACAGCTTAAATCTCTTATGAAGTTTAGTGTAATGACAATTGTTGTGAATGCTTTGTATAGGATGTAATATTAAAATTGTAAAAACCCGAAGCAATATTATTTATAATAAAAGAATCAAAGGATTAATGTTTCAATATATAGGAGCAATATCAAAATTAGTTTTGGCCATCATATAAATTTACGTATATGTGAAATCACTTGAGAGTACATTCTGTTTTTACGTTCGATTGATTGATTGATTTGGGGTTTTACATCGTGTTCAATCATATCACGTCAGCCAGTTCACCAGTGTTCGGACTGCCATGCATCAACAATCCTATAATATAGTCTGTCGCTATTCAAGATCTGAGCCGTCCCGCGAGAAAACCAACAGTGTGGACTCTGCGTAAAGTATCGACCCGGATCAGCCTAAGCATGCTGCGCAAGCTAACCCGGAGAGACACTTTTCGACTCCTGTGGATTTTCTGTTTCAGGAATGAATCATTACTCTATACCTCTATCCCCCTGAGACGGACTGTGCAGGCTGTACTGGGTCGATACATTACGCAGAGGCCCTAATGTTGGTTTTCTCGCGGCACGGCTCATCTGTTGAAGCTTCGTCGTTCGCGGATGCAACACTCTTATTTCAGTAAAACTATAACTTAACTGTTTCCCAGCCAAAGTTGAGTGAGAGAAACATCAGCATACACTTATCTTCTAATAAACATGTTAAGGTTTCATTCAAATAATCAATCCGACCCGTTCTCTGATAAAAACTATATTTGAAGCGTCTGCGACCTTTGGAAACAAATGTTATGGTTTCTTATTATCTCTCTTATGTAAATGTACATTTATGTTTCGAGACGTCTGTTGGTCACCAAATTAGTTAAACCGAATCATAAAGTCATTTTGGTGTGGACACTCATTTCTAGTTTTTCGACAAATTACATCCTAGAACAGGCTCGTTTGAGCTTTCTCTGTTCAAGAGAAACAGATCATATCAAATTACAAGGTTATCAAATATTGCCTGTGGTATTACGCAAGTTGGATATTAGCCTCATATATACGCTTTTTGACGCCTCTGCAGCAGACGGCTTTTTGAAAACATAGTGCCAAAAGAAGAGTTCGTATGAGGGAAAGGGTTAAAGGTATACGTTGGAGTTTCTGAGTACTGTAGGCTTGTACTAATAAAATGTGAACAGTGCAGATATTGATCCGACTGTCTGGTATGAATATAGAGTGTTCACACACTCCATGTAGTACATATTTCTATGTGATGGCTCATAGGGAAAGCATTTCATCCACTTACATACTACTGATTAAGAGTAAACACCCCGTTAAGATAAAGATGGGATGTGAAGGAAGTGAGAATACCTAACAGGTCATGATGTCAATAACGTGTGAACGATCCACGTGCGACTTATATTTCCTCATTTTATTAAGCTTTTCCGCATAAAATTGACCACAATCAACTTTTTAAAAAAAAATAGATTTAGTTTATACATAATATACGCGCCCTTCTTGTGAAGTATTTCAAATATTCAATGGCGTGATTCCAGGTCCAATCCGAAAGAATGTTAACGGAATATATAAATCGCTTTGTCGATATAGGGGTTTGATTGGTGCTTCGACCGCCGACCGGGACATACCAAATACTCTATAAAAGTGGTTACTCGTTTCTTCTTTGGCTTTCATAGTTGCGGGGATAGCATTACGACTGGTGTGCTGGTAAAGATACACGTATGTATATGTCTCTGGCTGGTCGTACCACCGGTTGTATCAGCAAATTAACCAGGGGATGCCGTGATATGACAGAATATTGTTGAAAACTGCATACAAACAAGCAAACTCATATGAAATATATTTATTCAATATCAATAAGGTACTACTTTATACCGCATCACTCATTTGGAAACCGATTCAAAACATATAGTTATGGTATATATATGCCTTTATATATGCCACGGTCTAATTCGATAAAAGTAATTAGATTGTCTCTCCTATGGAACGACGCACATGCCTTATTTGACGTAACACCCTGACATGCAGTCGCATCAACATTGTTTGTGACGGTTTTGTCATTACATGTGACGGTCTTATCATGACGTGTGACGACATCTTTAAAATATGTGACGGCAGTTCTTTTACATGTGAAGGCATCATCAGTATATGTGACAGAATCATCATTCCATGTGGTGGAGTCAGCATAATGTGTGGTGGTTATACCTTGACATGTGTCACTTTTGTGTATACATGTGATGGTATCTGTAATACATGCAACGGTTTCACCATTTTATGTGACAGAAATGTATCTTTGTTAAATATTCTCAATACGTATGAAGAATACAAGGTTCTTTGTAATGATTTTTCCAATACGTGTCAACAAATGTTCTTTACATTTGACCAAATGTTCTTTTTGTGTGACCAAACGTTCTTTACGTGTGACCAAACGTTCTTTATATGTGACCGAATGTTCTTTTTATGTGACGAAATGTTCTTTATATGTGAGACCAAAAGTTCTTTACGTGTGACCAAATTTTCTTTACGTGTGATCAAATGTTTTTTACGTGTGACCAAACGTTCTTTATATGTGACCAAATGTTCTTTGTATGTGACGAAATGTTCTTTAAATATGACCAAATGTTCGTTACGTGTTGCCCAATTTTCTTCACGTGTGACCAAATGTTCTTTATGTGAGACCAAATGTTCTTTACATGTGACGAAATGTTCTTTACCAGTGACCAAATTTTCTTTACGTGTGACCAAACGTTCTTTGTATGTGACCAAATGTTCGTTACGTGTGACGAAATGTTCTTATATGTGACCAAATGTTCGTTACGTGTTGCCCAATTTTCGTTACGTGTGACCAAATGGTCTTTACGTGTGACCAAATGTTCTTTACCTGTGATCAAATGTCCGTTACGTGAGACAAAATTTTCTTTACGTGTAACCAAATGTTCTTTACGTGTGACCAAGTGCTCTTTATGTGTGACCAAATCTTCTTAACGTGTGACGGTTTGACCTATATATGAAACCAATCCGCTAATTCCTTAGAGACATTCAACGTCTAGGAGTAAACTTACTTAACCATTTTCTCATGAAATTTATCAAATTGAACCGGTGATCCAGCGATTTACACACTGGACTGTCAATGCAGGGTTCCGGGTTCTGGAAACTTCTGAGATGCTTTTAATGGTTTCCCACTCAACTAGAGGTCAAGTACAGATCTTTTCCGCGAAAAGAAATGCCTCGCTTGTATCGGCGCTATACAATGAGCACTTTTAAGAAAAGAGATTGCGTGTCTCTCTCGGAATCTATTGTATCTTATTCATCTGTCTCTGTAGATAATTTTCACATGTAAGATGCTTGTACATGATAAAGTGTATACTACCAAATGGGCCTATACCAGCTATCTATCAGATCATTTCATCTCTACAATTAAATTACATTAGCGAACAAGATGGTATCAACTATACATACATGTATATTGTTAGAATCGGTATGATTGAATTTGTAGTGTTTAATTTGATGAGTTTCATGAGCAAGATCACTCCTAAGTTATTATAAGCTGCATAATCACTTTTTTATAAAAAGAGTGAAACTAGCGGAAAAGATTCATATATAAACCAACACACGTAAAGAACATTTGGTCACACGTAAGAATATTTGGTCACACGTAATGACAACATCAGTACATAGAACATTATAATCCTCATACGCATTGTTAATATATAACAAAGATACATTTCTATCACATAAAATGGTGAAACCGTTGCATGTATAAGAAATGTCTTCTCATGTATGAATAAATGTGTTACATAGATGTATCAAGGTGAAACTACCACACATAATGCTGAATCCAACACACAGAATGATTCTGTCACATATAATGATAATACCGTCACACATAAAAGGGGTGTTGTCACATGTATGAATAAAATGTTCACACATCAGGAACAACTAGCACTTGTAATATTGACCCCACCTGTGGAATGACTATTTCGTCTCATGTAATGACAAGACCGTCACATGTTATGACGAAACCATCACAAACACTGCTGATGCACCTGCACGTCAAGTCAAATTAGGCAATTGCTGCGTTCCATACTTTCCCATAATAGACATAGCTTACTGTGCCTCTTCAGCCATATAGATAAACCACAAGTACCAGATTGTGACATTTCTTTTAATCAATACAATATAAATACAATACAATATAACTATTTTGCTAAGCATCAAAGACGCCGCGCATGATTTTGAAGCATGACTTAAGGGAAGCAGATACAGTTCAGTTCATTTAAATAACCTCTGCAAACAGACAGGATGTAAATATGTTGAACAAGAAGGCCAAATGTCTCTTTATTTTAAACAAAAAAACCCAGATGTGCCTATATTTCTCACCTGGTTACCATAGTCTATAATAACAGGTTATCAAGGGCAGAAAGGACGTAGGGATTAGACGTTTTATATGCTACGATCTATGTGATATTCAGCATGAGAAGTTTAGTCGTGAAAGGACAAGTTTAGTCCCCAAACCATTTGGTTTACTGTTTGCTTAACATTGACTGCAACTATAATGTGTCATACAAGCTGAAGTTTCTTATTTTTTACGTTTTTAACTGCTCTAACTAGATCAATTAGATAAACAAAAAACTTAGGTGCTGAAATATTAACAGATATTGCCTCTAGTTATAAGTTAAGTATGGCACAAGCTTTGGAAGAAGAGAGGGAAGTATATTCTCCTTCCAATTTAGCAGAAGTAGGATAACAAAAACGGGAGTATATAAACAACAAATACAAAGTAATTTAATCAAGTTTAAAGATAGTTATCATCAAAGTTGAGCATTTATGAAATGTAAAAGAAAAAATTCACATGTATAGTCAACATATAGCAAAAATACAATGGTCTGGATGAAAAACTGTAACAAGAGAAACGTTTTTGAGTTAAGATTTACAACAGAAATAAATAGGAAAAAACATCCCCTGAAACTTTTATCTGATGTTTGATCAATCGAGTCGTCATTCAAGTAAACCAAACAATTAAAAAGGCATGGCCTAGGAAGTTGGAGGAAAAGTGAACTCCGTAAACTAACCTATAAAAAAAAGCGTAGCCTAGGAAGTTGAGGAACAATTATTAAATAAATAATGTTGTAATAACGGTAGAAGACATGTATATACGTATTTCGTATCGTGTTGTTTCTTAAATCAGTTAATACAATTTATTCATTCAAAAAGTTTTTTTTTTTTTCAAACATATAACAAAGTTTTACTAGCACTGTTTTGGTTTATATAGAATCCATCGTTGGTCAAGATTGTCGATTCGTTTAATTAGAAATCTTGAAATGTGAAAATAATTACATATGGGCTGATAAATAATGGAATGCGGACAAACGGTAAACGGAAATGGTCCGCCATTTAGGATGGAATTAGCATGATAACGACCCACAAGGGTAATCGTTCGGCACTTAATTAAGAAACGAGTATCTTCGGCCTTTTCTTAGTTCTCCAAGGAGAAATGACTGCCGTATTCAAATGAGTTGTGCTTCAAGCAAACCAGCCTTAACACATTGGCGACCTAAGAAGTTTTAGATAACATAGCGCACCCGCGCAGTCTGATCTGAAACTACACTGTTCATCAATTAGTGTTAGAATTGTTCAAGACATTTCGCGTGCACATATGAATCTCAAACAGGATATCTCGGGTGCATTGACAACTATCAAAATTAACTTGCCAAAAACATCCAAAGGTTTGTTTATCCCTTTCCCACATACAACTAATTTGCAGCAGACGACTTTGAATATATTTTGTCAAAAAATATAAAATCTCTATAATTGAATGAATAACCAATAACAATAAGTGGAAAACATTGTAGCCAAAGGTGAAATTGCTCATCATGAGCAATTTCACCTTTGGCCACAATGTTTTCAAAAGTCGTCTGCAGCTATCGCGTCGAAATGCGTCTGCAGGTGGAAAAGGGTTATATGGAACATGGCTCAAATGGTAGATCGTTCGTCTCGGTTGCGGTAGGTTGCGTGATCGATTCCAAGTCGGGTCATATTTTTAAAATAATATTAATGACTTATCCTCCTTCGACCTCAATATCATGAGGCTAGATTATGACTGAATCAGTTGTGGCAAGCTAAATTATCCCCAAACTAGTTGGTAATTTACACAATAAACGTCGTGAACAATATAATGAAACCCTGGCTTTAAAGCTAACTCGCTCTTATAAAGATACGTACAGCGAAATATTGTTTTATGATTTCGGTGAGACTGCTCAGTGATATATAACTGAAAATTTGTAGAAAGTGACTCAAAACACTTACAAACAATCAAACGTAACATGAATGCAATACATGAACGGTGCACAAAGAATATCGACCTTACCTTATTACACGAGAGGAAAAATAACTGCCAGTACATCAATGTTAAATTATCTAAATGGATACTGCTTAACATACTTAACATGTGTAATGGCGAACAGTGCAGAGCAAGATCAGGCCGCGCAGATATGTTGGCTGATTTGGATATATACTGTTCGCAAATGCCTTACGATTGTTTTTCACAGAGTGCCGCATATTTGCTATACTATATATGATGACCGTCTCGGTGGTGTAATGATAAAGCGTCCAACCCGGGTGCGAGAGGTCGTGGTGTAATGATAAAGCGTCCAAGCCGGATGCGAGAGGTCGTTGTGTAATGATAAAGCGTCCAAGCCGGATGCGAGAGGTCGTGGTGTAATGATAAAGCGTCCAAGCCGGGTGCGAGAGGTCGTGGCGTAATGATTAAGCGTCCAAGCCGGGTGCGAGAGGTCGTGGTGTTATGATAAAGCGTCCAACCCAGGTGAGAGAGGTCGTGCTGTAATGATAAAGCGTCCAACCCGGGTGCGAGAGGTCGTGGTGTAATGATACAGCGTCCAACCCAGGTGCGAGAGGTCGTGGTGTTATGACACAGCGTCCAACCCGGGTGCGAGATGTCGTGGTGTAATGATAAAGCGTCCAACCCAGGTGCGAGATGTCGTGGTGTAATGACAAAGCGTCCAACCCAGGTGCGAGATGTCGTGGTGTAATGACAAAGCGTCCAACCCAGGTGCGAGATGTCGTGGTGTAATAATAAAGCGTCCAACCCGGGTGCGAGATGTCGTGGTGTAATGACAAAGCGTCCAACCCAGGTGCGAGATGTCGTGGTGTAATGACAAAGCGTCCAACCCAGGTGCGAGATGTCGTGGTGTAATGATAAAGCGTCCAACACAGGTGCGAGATGTCGTGGTGTAATGACAAAGCGTCCAACCCAGGTGCGAGAGGTCGTGGTGTAATGATAAAGCGTCCAACCCGGGTGCGAGATGTCGTGGTGTAATGACAAAGCGTCCAACCCAGGTACGAGATGTCGTGGTGTAATGACAAAGCGTCCAACCCAGGTGCGAGAGGTCGTGGTGTAATGACAAAGCGTCCAACCCGGGTGCGAGATGTCGTGGTGCAATGATAAAGCGTCCAACCCGGGTGCGAGATGTCGTGGTGTAATGACAAAGCGTCCAACCCAGGTGCGAGAGGTCGTGGTGTAATGATAAAGCGTCCAACCCGGGTGCGAGATGTCGTGGTGTAATGACAAAGCGTCCAACCCAGGTGCGAGATGTCGTGGTGTAATGACAAAGCTTCCAACCCAGGTGCGAGAGGTCGTGGTGTAATGACAAAGCGTCCAACCCGGGTGCGAGATGTCGTGGTGTAATGATAAAGCGTCCAACCCAGGTGCGAGATGTCGTGGTGTAATGATAAAGCGTCCAACCCAGGTGCGAGATGTCGTGGTGTAATGACAAAGCGTCCAACCCAGGTGCGAGATGTCGTGGTGTAATGATAAAGCATCCAACCCAGGTGCGAGATGTCGTGGTGTAATGATAAAGCGTCCAACCCAGGTGCGAGATGTCGTGGTGTAATGATAAAGCGTCCAACCCGGGTGCGAGATGTCGTGGTGTAATGATAAAGCGTCCAACCCAGGTGCGAGATGTCGTGGTGTAATGATAAAGCGTCCAACCCGGGTGCGAGATGTCGTGGTGTAATGATAAAGCGTCCAACCCAGGTGCGAGATGTCGTGGTGTAATGATAAAGCGTCCAACCCAGGTGCGAGATGTCGTGGTGTAATGATAAAGCGTCCAACCCAGGTGCGAGATGTCGTGGTGTAATGATAAAGCGTCCAACCCGGGTGCGAGAGGTCGTGGTGTAATGACAAAGCGTCCAACCCAGGTGCGAGATGTCGTGGTGTAATGATAAAGCGTCCAACCCGGGTGCGAGATGTCGTGGTGTAATGATAAAGCGTCCAACCCGGGTGCGAGAGGTCGTGGATGCGATCCCCGGCCGGGTCACACAACAAACTTAAATGCTAGTAATGGCCTTCCCTCCTTGGTGCAGGCCTGTGGGGTTATCGCTCGTTTCAGGATAAACGGATGGACCAATCGTACTGGTAACTTACCCAGGAGACGCCGTGACACAACTTAAACATGCGTTGATAAAATAACATACAAACAATATCTGATGAAATTGAATGGATGAAATATGGTGAGTTGGGAGACAGAGTAGAAGGAACGATAACGTCTTTCGGTATTTATTAAATATAAGAACCATATATCGTCTATAAGAGTGAGTATATCTGAACGCAACTCATGAGAGATTAGTTTCCGAGAGCAAATCGGTCAACGTCATATTTATGATTGCGTCTTTAAAGAGGTGAGACATACATATAAATCATTCCTGGTGTTAACCTGAAACATTATATAAAACGATGGCTAGTCCCGAACGTCTGAAGGATGTTAGAAGATAACAGATCATTTGCTCAGCGCCAGACAGACGTAAATCACTTGTGATGTTAAATGTTGTTACCGTTCTGAGGAAATGGCACTTGAAGAGACCAGGGAATTATCAGGGGATCTTCAAGCTCCCTGCTCTAGGATTTATGTGATTATCTAGTTCAGCCTTTAAACCCTTCATATATACAATAAATCCGCAACAGATGACATTAAAAATATCTGGAAAACACTAGGGAAAAGTCTATCAAATACAGGTAGTATTATTGTTATTAGTTGAAATCATTGTGGAAAACGGAGAAATTGCTCAGTATCATTAATTGACCCTATTGTCTGAATGTTTTAAAACGTCGTCTGCAGCAGATGCGTCTGCACGTGGGAAAGACACAAGGAAATAAATTCACCGTATAACAGGGCCCCCTGAATAATGAGGGACAGACTGAATATTTCCAATATCAATTTTCTGAATACACAATCTCATTAATTATACCTTTCCCTCATATAGAGGCTTTCTGACGCCTCTGCAGCAGACGGCTTTTTGAAAACATAGAGACAAAAGAAGAAATTGCACAAAACGTGCAATTTCTCCTTTTGCCACAATGTTTTCCCCTTTTTGTCATAGGTTATCCATTAAATTATGGAGATTTTCTATGTTTTGACAAAGTACGTTCAAAGTCGTCTGCTGCAAAATTGTCGTATTAAGGAAAGGGTTAAACCGAGATATAAACTTCGCTGCAGTAGCAAACGCTTGTACAGATCTGATGACTGCCTATAACAGGTTTTCTAAGATTGACCCCAGTAACAGGTTGTCTCAGATTGACCCTTACGCCAGCCAATCAAATGGTCGCCTATAAAAAAAGATATGTATCCGTAGGGGAGATAACTCATATCATTTAACTAGATAGAGAAGTGGTGATTACCAATTGTATTTACTTTTTAAAAGTAAAGGGTCAATTCTAGACGTCCTTGTATGTAGTGTCCGCAGTTGCTGTTATTCCAATGAGATTGTTGATTACCTAACCAAACATCTACTGAGATACTAAAATAACTGTCTCCTTGAAACAACTCATTTGAGATCTATAATTATAATGCTTCAGGTGCAACAATGAAACGAGAACATCAAGTACACTCCCTTATCTTTGTCTGTGTTTGTTGTTTCATCATTACATAATGTCATGATGTATTTGCATATCATGGCGTCACTTCATAATGTTTGTTGATTGAATTTAGATTTAAGCCTTTCCCCAATATTTTTCAAGGAAATCACGGCGGCAGTAAACACGTACATCATACAATAGTCTTTTAAAGAAACAGGCTGCTTTTGTCCTTTATATTATAAGCCCATTGGTAGAAGACGTATGACGATTGTCACTTTAACTTGAGTCAAATGTCTGAACAAATGTTGGCCGATCACGGGTTCGCACTCACAAACCCTGTATTGACAGCACATGTCACTAAGTACTTAGCTACCGGGATTCTGCTGCCTTCAGTCTCTGTATATCGGACTTGGGTTTAACGTAGTCTGTCGGTTATAATCGATTACTGGTAATAGTGCGTGCATGTTGAATAAATACCGAACATGCAAAGGTAATTACGAGCGGATATGACGATTGTCCCTTGGTAACCGTCGTATGAAGTCTCACCCTTTAAACGTATTCGGAACGTACAGTGTGGACATTTTGTTTACTCATGAGGGCATGAAAACGTTAAGTCTGAAAGCAGACGATTTTGAAAACATAGAGGAACGACTGTGCTAAATCTCTATAAATAAAAGTTAAACGTATTGAATAGAGATGAAAACATCTTCTCTTTTTTCCGAAATGTTTTAATTATTCATCTGCTGCAGATATGTCAAAATACGCCCGCATAGGGAAAGGAAGCATGCAATTGGCTATTGGAGATAGCAAAACATTTGATGGATCGGTATCAGAATTAATATACTGATTGTAAGGGTTAATTATCAAAGAAACGTCCTGATAAAACTGAGAAGTTTTTGAAATCGGCATTTTGCATCATGCAAACGAGTTAGAGGCTATGAATAACAAATGCAAACAGTCTACATTTGATACAATTGTTCTGTCTTCATTGTATCGTTATACGCTTAACTCTTTCAGCGCCACATGCAATTTTGAGGTTTTTGCAAACAATGCAGATTCAGGTGAGTCAGCTCGTAACGAGCTGTCTCACCTGAAATCAGCATTGTTTGCCTTTTAGTTACCAAAATAGTCCAACACTTTCATAAATGGAGAAATGGACACACCCAATTTTGAACATGGAAGAGTCTACTTTAAACCATTCGGCGCTGAAAAAGTTAAACATGGTAGTAATGACTTTGCCTCAGTGGCGCTCATGCTTGTAGGGTTGGTTACATGTAGCATAACGATTCATTCGCTTGTGTCAAGATAACTGTACTAGTAGTACTGGTAACTTTAACAGGAAACGCCATGATATAACTGCAAAATTGTCTAAATCACTAATCAAACAAACAAACAAAAATATGATGAGCCGTCCCGCGAGAAAACCAACAGTGCGGACTCTGCGTAAAGTATCGACCAGGATCAGCCTAGGCATGCCGCGTAGGCTAACCCGGACAGACACTTTTCGCCTCCTGTGGATTTTCTGTTTCAGGAATCATTGCTCTATACCTCTAGCTCCCTGAGACGAAATGTGTCAGCATGGATTAGCTTGCACGGACTGAGCAGGCTGATCTGGGTCGATACATTACGCAGAGGCCATAATGTTGGTTTTCTAGCGTGACGGCTCTGATATGAAAATATTCAGTCGCCTCGTTAGATTTTATGTGCGACTAAGATCATCAGCAGGACTTTAAGGTTGTCGTCTTCAGGAACCTCAGTTGAATTTGATAAACATCCTCGCAGCTCTGATAGCCTCGTGAGGAAGACACTTTGAAAATAGCTGTAGTCTGACCCTTTAAGGATCTAACTCGTGTCTCAAGGACTCGAGGCGGATGCTTTTATATGCGAAAATGCGGTCATAAAATGTCTTGCCACAAATGAAGAGGGTTATTAAGGATTATTAAGAACTAAAACATCCGAGAGAGGGGTACTTATATGGGTTCATTTTATCACAGAAATTAGTAAAGCCATACGAATACCATACCGTCCTTCAGGACTATGTAATACATGATCAGTCGACATCTATAAGCAGTCTGATGCGAGCGTTATTTCTGTCCAAAGCCATTTTCCCATATACATGTTTTTTCTGAAGTCTTAAAAATCAAATTACATTTGAAAACGTTGAGGTAAAATGATAATTTGATTAGAATCGAACTATCTATTTCTCTGTTCACACAATATCCACAACTTTTGAATATACATCTCGACAAAAGTTAAGACCAACTAGATTCACATTCATGATTTCACATGAGTCGATGCTTCCTGCACAGCACATGGTTTGTAAGCCTGGCTAATGATGTAATGGTGTCATCTAATATTGGACATCATTGTCCGCTATCAATATGTAGAACGTAATTAGGAGTATTTCCAAAATGTGCGTTTGTATGGTCTTTTACGGCGCATCAACACTTTTTCAAAAAATCACGGTGCTGCTGGTCCATTATTCTGACACCGGCGAGTCAGTCGTAATGCTAATTCCACAATAATGAGTGTCAAGGAGGAAAATGCCAATACCACTCTTAGCTATCAGATGAGGCTGTTTTATTCCTGTCCGCCACCAATTACCCTGATTAATGCTATTTCTGAAGTTTTATATAACGACCTATTTCTCATTTACCACAATATCCTGATCATTATATATATATATGTATACACATTGAAACTAATTAAGCCCCACTAGATTCACATGTATGTTTTCACATGATTCGATGTTTCCTACACAGGAATTGGAAGAAGCCATGCACGAAGAAAATAGATGTAATAACAAAGCGCAGAATTCGACGATTGGTTTTTTCAGAATGTACTAATCAGGACTAGAGGTTCTTATCCCTGAAAACGGACGTTCTCACACACAGTTTAATACATCCATGGATATGCTTTGCTGATCAAATAGTATCCACATTATATTTATCCGATCTAATATATATATATTGGTTCGTTATAGAAACGTGGACAATGATAGCCTTTAAACACGTGATAAAAGCGATTGAAATATTAACTAAAAACCTTGGGGACTTCATTTTGTTTGTTAAAAGAAGCACGAAACCATTCATCTTTAATGATTCTAGTCGTTGTCTGTCTGTAACTTAGCAACAGTAATGTATGAACTCTTTCAGCGCCACAGGCAATATTGAGGTGTTTGCAAACAATGCTGATTCAGGCGAGTCAGCTCGTAACGAGCTGTCTCATCTGAAATCCGCATTGTTTGCCTTTTAGTTACTAAAATAGTCCAAGACTTTCATAAATTGAGAAATGGACACACCCGATTTTGAACATGGAAGAGTCTACTTTAAACAATTCGGCGCTGAAAGAGTTAAAATTGAATATGTGAGAGGAAAGTGAATAGTGCTGAACTCTTGCCAAGGTGTATTTGTAAAACGGATTTTTCCTAAGATGTTTTCTGAGACGACTCTAAACTATACATCAGTTAATCAGTATTAAACAGGGTTATTGAAGCCCATTGTTTGTTCATGTTATGTTTCAACCGCTTTCAACAATGTATAGCGTAAGTTACCAGTACTACCGATCCATTTATCCAGACACCGACGATTCAGTCGTAATGCTAACCAAGCAATCCTGAGCGACAAAGGAGGAAAACCATTACTACCATTTTTAAGTCTTTTGAAGCCCATCACCACTGCGTAAAGTCACCAAATGTCACTTTTGGTATGACATGGCCCATCTTATGTTATCTTATGGTGACTTTGCCAAGTGGAATATATTAATGATGAATCGGGATGACAAACCTACGTGTATTGATGACAATCATGGTAAAATGTACTTGCGCATACATATTGACAAATTATGTCAGAAGTTTCCTGAAGCTATCTGTGAATTATTGATGAATAGGCATCCACCCGATTGATCTTGATCTACACTTTTAGCAAATGTCCCATACTTGAATTTGCAGTGAATTGCTAATATACAACTCGACATTATCTACAATCCTGGCTGTTCTGAAGGTTCTGGTAAGGGTTCAATGGACCAGTAAACAAGAGGAAATTACGTCTTTTAAAAGCCGATCAATGAGAACAAAATACATTTAAGTTATCTAGCAGCAATAATTGAAACATATTGCCTTTCTTGACAAGCGAGCAGTTGTCTGTGACCAATTAGTTTAAACCTCAAAGTAGTTGACACACCATGATAACATAGAATTGTTTTAGTAATGTGTTTGTTTGTAGTATATTGTTACATTTAGAAAGATGAAAAGAAACCTGACAGCATTGATAGTCACATTTAGACAAATGGAAGGCAGACATAACATGAACATGTGAACATTTTCTTTATGATCTTCAATTATGTACATTTTTTTTCCGCCGTCCCATGGTGCAGACATGTCTAATATCGTGTATTCGTTCAACGGAATCAGTTATGTTTTTTAATAGCAACGAAGCAACACAAATACAACATGCGTCACGGGCACTCATATGATTGCACTCAAATACCGGTGATTGCAGTATTACATTGATTTTCACATCAAATGAAATAGTTCGTTTGACATGGCGGTCAATGGTAATTTACTCGTAAGTTTCAGCGGACAAAAGTCTCAAGAAAACATTGTAAAGGAGCAAAGCAACGACACTTCGATTGTTTAATGGAAAACGTCTATTGTTGCATTCCTTACGGTCGAACTGTTAAGCAATATTGTAATGGTACAAGGATAATTAGACATTCAACCTGAATCCCGTGACTGGCATGACATCGTAATAAGGGTCGAACTTTACGAGAGAGAGAAATGGAAAGAATTACCAATTCGAAATGCTCAAACACAGTAGCAAAAGTTGATTGTTTTTTTATCACTATTTTGGCTTTACAATTTAAACGAAGAGTTGTGAAAGTAATTGAATTTGAATATTTTGAGGGTTTAAATGGAAATCTATCCTGATATTGTGGGGAAGTCATGTGTGAATTATGTAATTTATGGTTATACGTTACGTGGTAGAATAACACAGAAAGGTTCATCTCTACAACATGAAATGTCAACACAGATTCTTTTAAATAAGATTAAAACCGGTATGATTGTGCCTCTTGTTTTTTTATCAGTCTCCTTAAAACACCGTATGGTGTATGTTAAAATAGATAGGCAAAATAACTTAAAATTTAAATGCTTAGTCCTTGACGTGGCGGCTTATTTTCTACTCACATGTAGATTCCTCCATAGCTCGAAGTGTAAATTCTTTATAAATATGTAGAGGATGAACTGAAACAAAGATTTTTTTAGGGACTACGGTACTAGCCCGCGGATGTATTTAGTGTAATTTGACCGTGTAGGTGTAGGCATTGCATTATCTGGTCATCTATGGTATGATTCATAGGTTTTTTTTACTGCTGCTGTTCTGGCGACGTTTACCCTCAAACTCGGCTATACAGCCAGTTGGCGAGCAGCTATCGTTAATGATATATTTAATATTTCTATTATTATACGGACTTTTCGTTGCGTAGACTCATTGTTTTGTTTTCCAATTGATGGTACGATAGTACGAATTTATTAAAATGATATGCCGCGAGCGTTGGCGAGCTTTATATCCAGCTTAGTTAACGAGTTCATTAGACGTGATTATAAATAAACAGGAATGATGTATTCTATTTATTACATAAAGTGATATTTGAGGCGTATTTCGAAAAAAATATATATTTGAAATTCGCTAGTTTTGGCGCCAAAGTGACTAACATAATATAACGTATAATCAACAAAACTTGTATAACACTCCCAATAATTTAGCAGTTATTGAGTCTAGACTCTTACTATTAATTGTACTAGTTGTTTCAGGTATATACTTATATTTACTTTTTTATAATTATGTGTTCACATTGATCACATGTAATAATTTTAAAAAGATTAAAAAAAAAAGAAAGAAAAGATATTCTATCAATTCTGCAAATGGGTCAGTTTACATTAACCTGTAGTATTCAATGATCAGTCAGTCCGCTTACTGTGACAGTTCAGTGTACAGTCAAACCTGTACTACCGACCACCTGGTATAACCGATCCCCTGGTGTACTTCGACAATGCGTTACGACTGGTTAAGTCCCCAGGAAGCAAACATCGAGCGTGATTAATATAAGCTGAAAGCTTGCTTCGCAATCGATGTAAACTAAATAATGTTTAAATTAAAAAATACGATTAGAGTATTTTATAAGCAATTCAGTGTATCGTTTTGTTATTTCTAAACGAAATGTCAAACCACAAATGAAATCTGATTCCCCGACATGGCATGCATTTAATTGCAGATTGGCAAGCAGGCCTTTAATTGACATTCACGAATTTGACAAACATACCACTTTTGAGAACAAAAATGAGATCGGTAGCTATTTTAAAAAACAAACTTGTCAAGTTGTCAAGATGTTCCTTTCAATTCTTCCGATATTTTCAAATGATGAGTCCTACGTCGCAATTAGAAGCCATGGGATTATATACTGACAGCTTGAAGTTATAAATAGTCCACATCGTCGTAAATAAAGAAACACCGAACTGCAGAATTGCACGATAATGTTCCCAAAGATGGCGTACGTGTTACCTAGTTGTCTTATTTAAATTTCGTTTTAATTGTCAATACTTTCCGTTCATTTCTCCGGATATTTTCGAAATGGGTAGGTCTTTTATTGCAATTAGAATAAATGGTATATCGAGGGCTTGGCGTGAAAGGGTTGTAACTAAAATTGGTATTTTTTTTACCAAGGTTTATCACCTAGCCGTAAATTCTTTATAAACGTTAAATCATTTTTCTTGGTAAACAATGGAAATTTAGGTGCCATTGCTTGTTCGGAGCAATGGCACCTAAATTTACATTGTTACAAATGTTAACAAAGGGGTCAAAATTGCGCCTAAACCAGGGTTTTCAAAATAGGTTTTTAGTTACAACCGTTTCACGCCAAGCCCTCGATAACATATATACCGACAGTTCATAGTTGTATTTAGTATTTATTTCTCTTCGCGATTAAAGAGACATGCGATGCTGAATTGCACCATGTGATTTCCAAAGCGAACGTACGTTACTTAATTGTCTAACGTAAAATTACAGAACAGATACTTGACAGCTGATCGATATAACCCTTTTCCTCCATATAGACGCCTTCTTGACGCATCTGCAGCAGATGGCTTTTTAAAAACACAGTGACAAAAGAAGAAATTGCTCAAAACGAGCAATTTCTCCTTTTGCCACAATGCTTTCCACTTTTAGTCATAGGTTATCCATTCAATAGATTTTCTAATTTTTAACAACATTTGTTCAAAGTCGTCTGCTGCAGAATTGTCGTATGAGGGAAAGGGTCAAGACAGTTGAATTACACCTCTTACCTAAATTGAATTGCACGTTTAGAGGATTGTAATGTCTCCTCCTAGGGCGACTGTGAACTTATCAACACTAATTATACCCAGGCTTTCTGACGCATCTGCAGCAGACGGCTTTTTAAAAACATAGTGACAAAAGAAGAAAGTGCGCAAAACGAGCAATTTCTCCTTTTGCCACAATGTTTACCATTTTTAGTCATAGGTTATCCATTCAATTCTAGAGATTTTTTTATTTTTTGACAACATTTGTTCAAAGTCGTCTGCTGCAGAATTGTCGTATGAGGGAAAGGGTGAAGACAGTTGAATTACACCTCTTACCTAAATTTAATTGCACGTTTATAGGATTATATTATATACTCAATGATAAAAGATAGAGATTTCCCAACTTGAGAAAACCTATAACATGCTGTTTGTCTACTGAGCAATATCGCCTAGTGTGCGATATAGCTCACTAGCCGGATTTTCGGAGCTACTTTTTTTAATCTCTAATTTTTTAATTTTCTTACATTTAAAAATAATAAAATAAAAATAATAAAAAAATAAGCATTAAAATAAGTTAAAATTAAAAAAAATAGAAATCGACCATAAAATATTACTTTTAAATCCGCAAATAAGAGCTTGAATCGACATGACGCATTTATTTCAATCAATGTACACATTTGTCGGTGCGCGCGTAGTGACGTCACTGCAAAACTGGAAGATTACGTCATGCAGATCTCTCCGCTTCTGAGCTAAAAATAAATGAGCTGCACAGGGGTATTGTCGTTTAAAAACGAAAATTATCGCCGAGTATATAATATATAGTTTAATAAACATTGTTTTCATGATTTGGGAATTAAATCCCTCGTGAAAGAGATTCTTGCATATAAAAGCTATGGCGCACTCGTTTTTATATCTCTTCCACTAGGGATTTAAATTCCGTATCATGAAAACAATGTTAATTAAACTCTATGTAATGTCTCCTCCTAGGGCGACTGTGAACGCATCCACACTATAGTTATACCCAGGCTTAATCAATACATTTACCATGTGTTAGGAGAACCATCTTGAGTCGTATATATACAAAGATCCACAATGTACGTCTAATGTAGTCTGATCCAAATAGACAGCTGGGATTATTTGAGCAAATGCATGAACAAAGTTGAAAATTGGCATTTCTGAATAGTGTAGGTTCATAAGTATCATAGTATCCATCTGCTAAGTCTTTACACACATTTACAGAATCTTCTAACAAGCGTGTGTAAGTCATAGATGAATAGAGTCGATCTGGATCGATTCTGTTTACACGAGCTAACTTTAACTCTTCCCATGTACGGGAACTCAATTAGTGTTTTCTTTAGCGATTGGTGTCAATTATAGTGTGCCTATGTACACAAAGAATTATAATAAATTTGTTTTTGAGCAAACTGATTCTACTGTTGGTTTTTTTTTACGAATCGATCGTGAACAAACATGCATCGGCTGATTAATGTCAAGAGTTTTCGAGCACCGGTTCATTAATATTCATGAGATTCTTATTACCCTGCAGTGTGAATTCGTCGTTGGACCTCATTCTTTGATGCAAACTAGGCAACGTCGTCCAAAGAAGTCAGTCTAACGTTGATTTCACGTTACATGATTAATAATCTACAATTTCGGTGCAAAGTGAATGGGACACAATATGAATGTATGTAATAATGAAATATCATTGGTAGATATATATCAATCTAACATCAAAACCCAAACGATTCTTCTATGTATTGAAATGCACCAACATTGAAATTTTACTGTCATGATGCTCAAAATAGAGCGGGACAACGTCATGATGAATATCTTCGCATCTGAACTCAAAACTTACTTCCCGACGAATCTTCACAACGTAAAAATATATTTACTTTCCACCAACCTTACTTAGCGCTAAGTAATACTTTTAAAAATACTGAAAAGCATATTTCATCATTTTCGTTTCATTAATATTTTGTAAAACATGAATGATGGAATAAGTTTAAGTAAATGACCAAGTTGACATAAATACTTACCTTGCTGACTAACAATACCTGTTAAGACATACAATCTTTTGGTGTTTTTATTAGAAGAACACAACATTTGAAAAACGCTCCTAAGTTTTTAGCTCTTTAATACTATAAAGAATCGTTGGTGGAATTGGGGGCCCAGTTGTATAAGGTGAATTGAATCAGTACTGTTCAGAATTGGGGGGCCAGTTGTAAACGGTGACTTGAACCTGTACTGTTTATAATTGGGGGCCAGTTGTGTAAGGTGACTTGCACCTGTACTGTTCAGAATTGGGGGGACAGTTGTATAAGGTGAATTGAATCTGTACTGTTCAGAATTGGGGGGCCAGTTGTATAAGGTGACTTGAACCTATACTGTTCAGAATTGGGGGGCCAGTTGTATACGGTGACTTGAACCTGTACTGTTCAGAATTGGGGGGGGGGGGGGGGGGGGGGGGGGGCAGTTGTATACGGTGACTTGAACCTGTACTGTTCAGAATTGGGGGGCCAGATGTATAAGGTGAATTGAACCTGTACTGTTCAGAATTGGGGCCCAGTTGTATAAGGTGAATTGAATCTGTACTGTTCAGAATTGGGGGGCCAGTTGTATAAGGTGAATTGAACTTGTACTGTTCAGAATTGGGGGCCAGTTGTATAAGGTGAATTGAATCTGTACTGTTCAGAATTGGGGGGGGGGGGGGGGCAGTTGTATACGGTGACTTGAACTTGTACTGTTCAGAATTGGGGGCCCAGTTGTATAAGGTGAATTGAATCTGTACTGTTCAGAATTGGGGGCCCAGTTGTATAAGGTGAATTGAATCTGTACTGTTCATATTTGGGGGCCAGTTGTATGAGGTGAATTGAATCTGTACTGTTCAGATTTGGGGGCCAGTTGTATAAGGTGAATTGAATCTGTACTGTGCATAATTGGGGGGCCACTTGTATAAGGTGAATTGAATCTGTACTGTGCAGAATTGGGGGGGGGGGGCAGTTGTATAAGGTGAATTGAATCTGTACTGTGCAGAATTGGGGGGCCAGTTGTATACGGTGACTTGAACCTGTACTGTTCAGAATTGGGGGGCCAGTTGTATACGGTGACTTAAACCTGTACTGTTCATAATTAGGGGCCAGTTGTGTAAAGTGACCTGAACCTGTACTGTTCAGAATTGGGAGCTAGTTGTATAAGGTGACCTGAACCTGTACTGTTCAGAATTGGGGGGCCAGTTGTATACGGTGACTTGAACCTGTACTGTTCATAATTGGGGGCCAGTTGTGTAAGGTGACTTGAACCTGTACTGCTCAGATTTGGGGGCCAGTTGTTTAAGGTGACTTGAACCTGTACTGTTCTGAATTGGGGGGCCAGTTGTATAAGGTGACCTGAATCGGTACTATTCAGAATTGGGGCCAGTTGTATTAGATGACTTGAACCTGTACTTTTCAGAATTGGTGCCAGTTGAATTAGGTGACTTGAACCTGTACTGTTCAGGATTGGGGCCAGTTGTATAAGGTGACCTGAACCTGTACTGTTCATAATTGGGAGCTAGTTGTATAAGGTGACCTGAACCTGTACTGTTCAGAATTGGGGGACAGTTGTGTAAAGTGACTTGAACCTGTACTGTTTAGAATTGGGGGACAGTTGTGTAAGGTGACTTGAACCTGTACTGTTCAGATTTAGGGGCCAGTTGTATAAGGTGACTTGAACCTATACTGTTCAGAATAGGGGGCCAGTTGTATAAGGTGACCTGAACCGGTACTATTCAGGATTGGGGCCAGTTGTATTAGATGACTTGAACCTGTACTTTTCAGAATTGGGGCCAGTTGTATTAGGTGTCTTGAACCTGTACTGTTCAGGATTGGGGCCAGTTGTATAAGTTGACCTGAACCTGTACTGTTCAGAATTGGGAGCTAGTTGTATAAGGTGACCTGAACCTGTACTGTTCAGAATTGGGGGACAGTTGTGTAAAGTGACTTGAACTTGTACTGTTTAGAATTGGGGGACAGTTGTGTAAGGTGACTTGAAACTGTACTGTTCAGAATTGGGGGCCAGTTGCATAAGGTGACTTGAACCTGTACTGTTCAGAATTGGGAGCTAGTTGTATAAGGTGACCTGAACCTGTACTGTTCAGAATTGGGGGACAGTTGTGTAAAGTGACTTGAACCTGTACTGTTTAGAATTGGGGGACAGTTGTGTAAGGTGACTTGAAACCGTACTGTTCAGAATTGGGGGCCAGTTGCATAAGGTGACTTGAACCTGTACTGTTCAGATTTGGGGGCGAGTTGTATTAGGTGACCTGAACGGGTACTGTTCAGAATTGGGGGACAGTTGTATAAGGTGACTTGAACTTGTACTGTTCAGAATTGGGGGCCAGTTGTATAAGGTGACTTGAACCTGTACTGTTCAGAATTGGGGGCCAGTTGCATAAGGTGACTTGAACCTGTACTGTTCAGAATTGGGGGCTAGTTGTGTAAGGTGACTTGAACCTGTACTGTTCAGAATTGGGGGCCAGTTGTATGAGGTGACTTGAACCTGTACTGTTCAGAATTGGGGCCAGATGTATAAGGTGACTTGAACCTGTACTGTTCAGAATTGGGGGCCAGTTGTGTAAGGTGACTTGAACCTGTACTGTTCAGAATCGGGGGCCAGTCGTGTAAGGTGACTTGAACCTGTACTCTTCAGAATTGCAAACGTTTACCTTTTCCCATGACAGGGCTGAAATGTGCAATTTTGAAGGAATACAACGAATTGGGTGACTACGGACTTGCAAACAGTTGTATACAAACACTGCACTGACGATAACTTGACGTCGGAAGGTTATTCAATTGTCATTAACAATCTGTATTATGAATAGCAAGCCAGTGACATAGTCTTATCAAGACAACAGTAAAGCAGCAGTTCTGATTCCTCGTCTGAGCAATCAGAACTGCTGTTACGTTTTTACAAATATCAAGGAAAATGTTTTTAATCATCCCATGTTCGAATTATTGCGAATTCACTGTAGTTTCAATAACAGTGTGACTCATGTTGGGCGCATATTTGTTTCCCGATGACGGATGGCCGACTCGGGACCGATTCTTTCCGAGTTCTGTCTTTGTATTGAAACTGTATTCTATTATATCCTAGTACAAAGAGGTACAGCTCAAAGAGTGTCATTTATATAGAAACTTACGGGGACGTAGACATTTCCGATCAAAGCACAATTCCGCCCGTTCATTTAAAAGTCAAATAGATAAAGAAATTCCCTGTCTAAGAGACTGGAATACAAACATGCTCCGCGTCAGGTCGAAAAAAGGCCTGATATTCATCTGCGTTTGTGTAACTTTAAGGTATATTCACGTTACTCTTTCAGCGCCGAATTGTTTAAAGTAGACTCTACCATATTCAAAATCGGTCGTTTACATTTTCCATTTAATAAAGGTTTTGGAATATTTTGATAACTGCAAAAAAAAAAAATGCTTATTTAAGGTGAGACAGCTTGTTACGAGCTGACTCTCCTGAAACTATGTTGTTTGCATAAATCTCAATATTGCCAATGGCGCTGAAAAAGTTAAACGTTTATCTGTTATGAAATATAAAAGTCGTCAGCTTAAACCCTTTCCTATTTACAGACGGATTTAAACGCACCCTCAGAAGATGGTTTGAACACATCATTGCTAATGGGGAATTTGTTCAACAAATTATATCAACACTTTTCTTTAATATAAGATATAAGATACAATCTTTATTGTTGCTTGTTGTTGCGTATATGTTTTCAAAGTAGTCTGTCATAGATTTGTTATATGGTGCAATGGGTTAAGTTCAATACTTTACTATACTAGAAACTATACCTTAACTAATATATAAACCGCCATACCAAATACATTAAATATTGTGGTAATTGCTTTCTCCTAGGCGTTTAGGGTTGAAGGGAAAGCCGGATGCATCAGTATCAGAAATACTAATATCAGAAGAACTGGTACATTACACACAATTCAAACAAAAAACCACATATATAGGCCCGAGTTAAAAGGTATAGTACTGTAGAACACAATGTTTGGTAATGAGAATTTGTTCTCCAAGTGCCTTTTATCCTTCTGAATATTTTAAATCCAGAGCCGTCTTGTTTAAAGTCCGCTGCATAATGTTTAACTGTTTAAAATAAAAAGAGTAAAGAAAGGTTGACAGGGGCGTAGCTTTGCAATAATCAATGTGTAGGCCGTCTCGTGAGAAAATCAATATTGTAGACTCTGCGTAAAGTATCGACCCGGATCAGCCTAAGCATGCCACACAGGCCTACCCGGTAGACACTTTTCGCCTCATGTGGATTTTCTGTTACAGGAATCACTACTCTATACATGTATCCCCCTAAGACGGAATGTGTCGGCCGGATCAGTCTGCGCGGACAGCGCAGGCTGATCTGGTCGATACATTACGCAGATGTCTATCGTCGCAGCTGCATTTTGGGGCGTTTTGAGAAAAAATGTGTAGGCACGTGCCTACAGTGCCTAAAGGGAGCTACGCCCCTGGTTGACATATGCACGCAAAATGGTTTCCGCTGTGGTACGCATCTTTATGTACAAATGGGTGAAGTACTCGAGTGGGTGTTTGTTAGTGTACATCACGTGGGGCAAAGTATATACAGCAAGGCACGATTGTTGTACGGTCATGACTAAGTGCCATTGAATGGAACTCGAGTGGGTGTTTGTTAGTGTACATCACGTGGGGCAAAGTATATACAGCAAGGCACGATTGTTGTACGGTCATGACTAAGTGCCATTGAACGGAACGTCATAATGCGGGAGCAGTGCTTCGCTTTATACTCTCAATTTTAGTCAGACGTTGTACACGAATGTTACACAAGTGTTTACATGTTGGTTAACTGCAAATGCACTGGTAAGACTGCGTATACACATACATGTACAATGGAGTCGCGATAACTCGAATTGGAAAGGGACTCGAACTGATTTCGAGTTATATACATGTCCAAGTGATCGTTAAATCTAAGCTCAATTTAATTCATTCGTGTATTGTCAGCTTCGTTGTTCATGTTTACTTTACTGTTTATTATGCTTTAAACATATCAAGAAAAAGCAGCGCAAAAGCAGTTCTGTTTGCTCGTATGAGAACTGTTACGCTGTTTTTTAAAAGAAGGATCCGTTCCAGGAAATGATTCGAGTTAAAAGAGATATTCGAATGTTGACACTATCGAGTATCAATATCAATAAGATTTCCTGGCGTGATTTATATTTTATATTGAAATTCAAATTTGTGATTACATCGAAAGGGATTGGCTTTAGAAAATTGGAAAATCGCAGACGAATCTCTGAGGTATTTATGTGATTAGGGCTTGCATTTTTCCCCCACTTTTTCAAGCAAAAAGGTTTTGATGGATTCTTGTTTTAGTTGTTACATTAAGAAAATAACATTTTTTCTTTATTTGTTTGCTTGTTTTTGTTAAAGACACATTAACAGGGAATTTATAAACAAATGGAGTTTCCCTGCGTGTTAAAGTCGATCTAGATCTCCATTGAACATGAATCGTGTGACGTCAGATGTTTGTGTACATAAACGTTTCACAACGTTGCTCTGACATACATATAATTAACGTCGTCAAAAAGAGAAACATACTGTTCACTATTTTAGGCATATATTTCTTTAGCTTAGAAGTAAAAACATCAGCAAGTCAATGGCTTTTATTTTATTTATATTCATATATGTATACAACTGTTTATTGCATTCACAATACCAAACATTAATAGAACCCTGTCCCCAAATGAAACATATCATCAGTATTGTTAGTAACAAGGAAATGTTCATCTAAAAGTCACCTTTTCCCTGGAAAATAAATGTCATGTGAAACAATGTGCTTTTATTTCACGAGTGTGTAGTATTGGTAAGTTCCATTACGATTGGGTATTTTTGAAGGCACACATCTGATGTTTAATTTGCGTGTTTTGGAAAAGATATGACATGGTCGTAACAGGTTTTCCGTACAAACGGTTTGGATGTTTTATCAACTGAAAAGTATCAACATACGTTATGCCTAACTATATTAATTTAGTTTACCAATCTGGGAATGCGGGACGAGATTTACTACCAGTTTGCCGGGCATACGACGGTATTTGAGAGGCGCACAAACACAATATGGGCCATATTAGGCTAGTCACACCGAAGCCAGACCTAACACGGAACACCCCGGTCCAAGAGATATCTTGGTCCGGGATGACCCCGGTACCACCACGACAGCATCACGGACGGTCCCGGATCAGCTACGGACTGTCTCGGACCCAACACGTACCGCCCCGGACCCAACACGACACGCCGGATCGACCAGGATCGCCAAGGATCAACACGGTGCCACTACGGACCTTTCCGGAGCCAACACGGTCGCAACATGGACCGTCTCAGAGCCAACACGGTCGCAACATGGACCGTCCCAGAGCCAACACGGTCGCAACATGGACCGTCCCAGAGCCAACAAGGTCGCAAAATGGACCGTCCCGAACTACCCCGAATTAAAAAAATCCTCCCGGACGGCCCCGGATGACCACGGCAATTTGAAACAGTTTAAAACTGCCGCGCTGGTGTACCAGACCATGACTGATCATCCAGGATCATCCCGGCCTGTCCCGGACTATCCCGAATAAGCCTGGACCAAACGCGGACCTAACACGGATCTGACCCCGGATCGGCCAAATGTCAGTCCGGGACGCTTCGGGACGGTCTGGGAGGTCGGTGGGACTGGGGCTTTATCATTCATGCTCGTCCGCGCTGTCAAAACTCTATCTACAGCGTTCGTTTAAAAGTCAAAGTAGCATTCATAAGCGCCTGATTTACTGGGTCTTCATTTAGCATCCAGTATGTATGTACATTGTAAGGTTTATCTCCACTTATCAAAATAACCAACAAAGTTGGATTTCGTAGAACGTTTTCTAAGTTATGTTTAGGCGGTGGTCTACGAAACCAAGTATAAGACCATTGTGACCAGCGTAGACTTAGATCAATCAGCGTATTTGCGCAGTCTGATACGTCTCTACACTGTTCATCGATAAGTCCTAGTGGGATTCAAGAAGGATTGGTAAAGCCATATCCCTGGCATAGACCCTAAGCATAGATGCGCATACAGGTATTTTTACAAAGCGTGTAATAATTACGTTAATCTTGGTTTTCTCGCAACACCGCTCACGTAGCCTTGGTTACCAAGAATGCAGTTAATGACGCGACAGTGTTGTCAGGATAAACTTGCTGTAATGCAATTATTTTTACCAGTGGTAGTAGTATGTGGTTTTGTTTACCTTTCTACTCGGCTATACAGTCATTTGGTAAGGGAACCATCGATTATGTAATTACAATTTGAGCCGTTCCGTGAGAAATTTAACATAATGGCCTCTGCGTAATGTATCAACCAAGATCAGCCTGTGCAGTCTGCGGAGGCTAATCCGGGACGACACATTCCGTTTCAAGGGGATAGAGGTATAGAGTAATTATTCCTGAAACAGAAAATCTACAGAAGGCGAACATCGTCTGTCCGGGTTAGCCTGCGAGGCATTCTAAGGCTGATCCGAGTCGATACTTTACACAGTGTCCACAATGTTGGTTTTCTCGCGGGACGGCTCATTTATGTATCTGGCAAACCTTGGAAAATATGAACAACGTCATAAGGAAATCGAATTTTGGATGTTTTGAAGTAAATTATCGGATTGCATGATTTAAATCTTATGTTGGTCATTACCGTTTTTGTGGCGATTGGTTTGACAATCGCCACAATGCTAACAGAAACAACAACAACGAAAAATATTTACATAGTCGGTTTTGAACAATCGGTTGATATTTTTTTTCCTTACAGCAAACTAATTTACTCACATCCGTTATAGTTCCATCATTGATGCAGAGACGTGATTAATAATAATTATGTCAGTGCTACTTTGGTACCGGATTGTTACTAATATTTGAGTTTTATCGAGACATTATCTACATAGAGTTAAAATATGTAAATATTATCTTCGTCATGATTTGGCAGATAATAAATATCATTGCGCGTTTTGCCTTGCAAATAACGGCAACTCGGATGATACTAAAATCTGGAAATTCCAAAAGGTTCTATAAATAGCTCGCGAGACCAAAAACCAGAAGAGCTTGTAAATCTCAATATTATAAACGCTTTATTTTGTAGTTGTTTAAATATATGAAAGCGTCTAGATGATAAGACTGGTTTACAAAGGTTTAAGTGTGTACACACGTTATGTATACACGTCTGCACGTTCTAGAGTCAATTAGCAACTCAATGCTGACAGTGTAGCCTAATTTAGTTTGAAGATCGAGCATTATAATATATGCCTATATTTTTATAAATTGAACAGTTTGGCAAATAGGGAAATTGTGCTTTTGGAGCATGTTTTGTGTTTGTTTTTGCACTCACATTATTCGAAGCAGTTTAACAACCTCAGAGACATATAAATACACTGTTTATATGTCTCTGACAACCCTCAATCATGCAATGTGAAGGGACTAAATTGAACAGACCTGTTTAATATCGGACATCATTGAAACAAACACCAAACTAATGGATACTGTTTTCTCTCCTTTCTTGATAATTTAGTCATTTCTAAAGTGTAAAATATATTTTATCTTAATATGGCCTAACGACCTGGTGATAAACATGTGATTACCCGAACAATTTAGATTACAAATAGCCATTCTAATGAGCTAAAACGGTAGTCTATCGAATACCAACTAGATTTTTCATAACTTTGGAATGGCCTAATTTTGAACACATCATGACCAATTTCAGAACGTAACTAAATAATCACCAAGACAACATTCTGGCAAACTAACATTATTCTACTGTCAAAAGATGCAGGGTTGATACATTCTCAAATATTCCCGCACCAGAGTCATCGCAAGCCCTACACCGATATACTGCTTGTTACTTTGCAGGATTTTCCATACGATCGCCACTACAGTGCCATTGGCGCTTTGATTTTCTTCTCTGATCGGGGATGTTCATTGGACGAGATGGTGAACGGAGAAAGTTATATTCAGGATTAGCAAACCATGTCAGTTTTCGTTCTGTGAGGCCCATGTTAACTTTCTTATGGTGCAGCTCATAGTCTGATGTCTTATCTGTCACAATTGATTTCAAGAAAAACCATCTCAAATAAGAAGGCTGCTTATTCTCATAGCAGTCGAGAATGAAGTTACTTTAGATAAATTGTTCTTTGAAATTCAGTGACCAATCAAGAACTGCAAGATTTGTTATGCTAATATGCTGTTATTCTGGAGTTACCTGTCCCTACCATTCCATTATAGGATCAGGCATACACCAATAGCAATGTGACCCTTTGGAAAATCATCGGTTGCTTGCTTAACAATTTCCGAAGTGGTTTAGCAAGCAACCGATTAACCTTTCAAACTCTGATAGTAGTTTGCTTCATTATCTATGTATTGATTTTAAACATCAGTTTGTAATGATCCAATGTAAAGTTTACGAAAATCAGTTGCATCTTGACTGATTCACTATATATCGAGGGCTTGGCGTGAAACGGTTGTAACTAAAATTGGTATTTGTTTACCAAGGTTAATCACCTCGCCATAAAGTCTTTTTAAGCGTTTAAATCATTTTTCTTGGTAAACAATGGAAATTTAGGTGCCATTGCTCAGAACGAGCAATGGCACCTAAATTTGCATTGTTTACAAAGGGGTCAAGATTGCCCCTAAACCAGGGAGCTCAAAATAGGTTTTTAGTTACAACCGTTTCACGCCAAGCCTTCGATATGCAATAGAGATATATAAAGTGAAGTAACCAATCTAGTGGCCGTTCACGGATGGTTCATGCCAGACGTATTAATTTACTATAGAACGCCGGGTACCAGATTAATATACTGCTACATCGCATCACATGTCACACTTCAGTGGACATATTCAAGTCTTGTTTTCAACAAAAGGTTATCATATAATCAAATTACAGAAATTTATATGACGACTACCTAACTACTACACTGTTAGGTAGATCAGATACACCCTTGGTTTATTGCCTTTACAAAGTACCCATAACTACAATATTTACCTCCCCAAAGTACCCATAACTACAATATTTACCTCCCAACGCGGCCATTTTGAATTTCCCTTAACCCTTTCTCTCATACGACAATTCTGCAGCAGACGACTTTGAACGTATTTTGTCAAAACATAGAAAAGCTCCATAATTGAATGGATAACCTATGACGAAAAGTGGAAAACATTGTGGCAAAAGGAGAAATTGCACGTTTTGTGCAATTTCTTCTTTTGTCACTATGTTTTCAAAAAGCCGTCTGCTGCAGAGGCGTCCGAAAGCGTTTATATGAGGGAAAGGGCTAACACACTCTTGTAATGCTTATCCTATTTGCATTTCGAAATGAGAACAAGGGAGGTAATTACTGTAGTTCTTGGAACTATGTTTTTCGCATTATATGACCCAATTTATTTTCAGACATCCATAGGAATCGATTTTTCGAAACTAACCAGAAAAATGCGATATTAAACGATTTTCAAATGCATGTCATTTAAATAACATTCCATGCGTTCGTAGATTCTTTCCCGTGACTATGACATGCATATCAAACATCCTGATCAAATAGCGCTGATATGAAGCACAGATTGATCTTGGATTTAGCTGGTCGAACAATCCCGAAGGCGTTTATAAACAAGTAAGCAGCAAACGACTTTGAAAATGCTCGCCAAATGGCATTATTGCCGAGCGCGAGGGTAAACAACGTCATAAATCATCATCATCGACTTTGAAAACGCCTTGGCAAAATTACGGAAAATCACTACATTATAGTATAGTATGATTATTGAATATAGTTGAAAACATTTTATCAAAAGATGACATTGTTCATTGAAAGAGCAATTTCTCCTTTTACCACACTAATTTGAAATGGCGTGCGATACAGATGCAGCGAAGTGCATCTGTAATTGGGAACGGGTAATGGTTAATAACCAGACACTCTAATCAATATACACATCCTACAAAATATCCCCTTTAAAAGTCTAATGGATTATTGACATTCAATTGTATGAACGTTTTTCGGTTAAATGGAAGTTTTTAGAGTAAATGATGTTTCGAGTGTTGTTTTTATCAAAACAGCGCAATCAGCATCTCAAATATTAAACGCTGTTAAAAGCTTTTTACAATGCTTGGCAATGGTTAAGTCACTTTATAATCGTGAGTATCTGTATATCATCAAATCCTTATATTTGATTAACTTCACAGTTCGGGTTATTTCTCAATTATTTATCAGAGACGTTTCTTGAATACTATTTGCTTATTGGTCGATTGGTATTGACAAAGCTGGTACTTAAACCCCCTCCGTTGACAAAAGAAAAGACTTTGGGTGCGTTGAATAGAACCAGACGGCAATTTCCTTCGGTTTGATTCAACAAATAAGGAGTTTCCGATTAATGCAGCTTCCCAAATCAAATTTTGGAGCATTCAACCAACACAGCAATTAACGTAATTTATTTCGCAAATCCCGAAGCGCTGGATCCTAGAAACGCGCCAACATTTCTTTTCCAATTCGTGGAAATGCAAATCCTAATCCCTTTCCCTCATACAACATTTCTTGCAGCAGACGACTTTGAACGCGTCTATGCAAACATGATTATCAAAAGCGAATATCACCACATTATGATATGTAATCATTGGAAAGAGTTGATAACATTTTTTAAAAGGAAACATTGCTCATGATGATGTCTACAAGTAGGAAATGGTTATCGTGCATTACGCGACTTTACTTTTGTATGCAACAATGCGTAAAAAGTGTTTAAATAACACTTTAGAAAACAAGTATAGTTTTATTTTGAACTATAACTATTTGAATTGTTCGGTCATTTAGATAATAGATCTATAGAATAAGCATGCAGGAACCTTCCAACAATGTATTTAAGATTGACATCTTCACTTAAAAAACATGTAGTCAACATTATGAAAAATCTCTTTAAAAAATAAAAAACAAAAACATTTATCGATTAAAACATTGTGGAAAAAGGAGAAATTCCTCATTATGACTCATTTCTCATTTCGCCATAATATTTTCAAAAGACATGAGAAAACATTAACTCTTTCAGCGCCACAGGCAATATTGAGGTTTTTGCAAACAATGCAGATTCAGGTGAGTCAGCTCGTGACGAGCTGTCTCACCTGAAATCTGCATTGTTTGCCTTTTAGTTACCAAAATAGTCAAAAACTTTCATAAATTGAGAAATGGACACACCCGATTTTGAACATGGAAGAGTCTACTTTAAACAATTCGGCGCTGAGGAGTTAACGTGTTCAACACTAGGATTACGTTGCCAGGTTAAGACACTTAGCAGGAGAAGGGTTAATCTAAATGACGTATTTGCGTTGCGAAATAACGCATTAAAGTTTAAAGAAAGATAGAATAATGATCTGAAAAACGTTAGTACCATCTAAGACGCGTCAAACGAAAACCGACCTTCGAACCTTTCAACACCATTCCCCCCTCATAGTGCGTTCCTGTACATGCATTCGAACCTTTCAACACCATTTCCCCCCTCATATTGCGTTCCTGTACATACATTCGAACCTTTCAACACCATTTCCCCCCTCATATTGCATTCCTGTACATACATTCGAACCTTTCAACACCATTTCCCCCCTCATATTGCGTTCCTGTACATACATTCGAACCTTTCAACACCATTTCCCCCCTCATATTGCGTTCCTGTACATACATTCGAACCTTTCAACACCATTTCCCCCCTCATATTGCATTCCTGTACATACATTCGAACCTTTCAACACCATTTCCCCCTCATATTGCATTCCTGTAAATACATTCGAATCTTTCAACACCATTCCCCCCCTCATATTGCGTTCCTGTACACACATTCGAACCTTTCAACACCATTTCCCCCCTCATATTGCGTTCCTGTACATACATTCGAACCTTTCAACACCACCCCCCCCCCCCCCCCCCCCCCCTCATATTGCATTCCTGTACATACATTCGAACCTTTCAACACCATTTCCCCCCTCATATTGCATTTTTGTTCATACATTCGAACCTTTTAACACCATTTCCCCCCTCATATTGCATTCCTGTAAATACATTCGAACCTTTCAACACCATTTCCCCCCTCATATTGCATTCCTGTAAATACATTCGAACCTTTCAACACCATTTCCCCCTCATATTGCATTCCTGTAAATACATTCGAACCTTTCAACACCATTTCCCCCCTCATATTGCATTCCTGTAAATACATTCGAACCTTTCAACACCATTTCCCCCCTCATTTAGCATTCCTGTACATACATTCGAACCTTTCAACACCATTTCCCTCCTCATATTGCATTCCTGTAAATACAGCTTTGAATTACATACGACAATGAAATTTATACAAGGTAAAGTTACAAACATTTTCATTTTGGTGGACCGTGTTCTAGTCGGTGCCGACGAGGGCTATCGAACCAGGGGTAGCAAGTTCGAACTAAAATATTAATCGCAAATCCTATCGTTTTGATACTGTATATTTGTACTTTCGTGGTTATCATTTTCTATGACTCTTATGATGATTGGATCACACAATGGAGATCGGAGAAGATTTTGATTAGACTGGGGGGTATAAATTACGAACATAGATGTAGACATCTTACACATTATACAATTAGATATTACAGGTGAACATATATTGCCAATACTATATATACAGATACAAATCATGATAGAATATAGAATTATATTCTCTTAAACATGTATATAGTGATGCCTTAGAAGCGGTAAACTGTGCTTTCCTAGTTTACTTTGCCCTCTTTATATCAACTATATAACAAAGCTAGAGCTTTTTAAACCTCTAATTTTGAAAGAACAGATATACACCGGTTGCAATGCCCTATGATTTATTTTCCGTCTGTTTATTTAAATAATAAGCATCTAGACTTTTAAGTATACAGTAATAATAGTTGCCTGAATCTTGAATGACGTTTGTTTTCTTTACGAACGAATTGTGAGACAACACAATTACTGATGGTAACTTAAACTTAAGTACAACTGGCCTTCTTTGTATTACATCCATGTGCCCCATGATGACACACATACATCACTGTCGTTGTCTTTTCATCACTACATAGTCGCGTTGTCTGTCCGACAGTCCCTCCAATCGTCCGACCTGTATTTCTGTAAGTTCTGTTTAACAGCAAATTCCGACTAGAATGCAATGAGCACCTTACCTTAACCCTTTCCCACTTGCAGACACTTTCTGGCAACTCTACAGAAGACGGCATTTGACAACCTTGTGGCAAAAGGGAGAAACTGCTCGTCAACAGCAATTTCTTTTTTTTTAACAAACGCTATTAATTGTCAATTGTTCTAAAGATGTTCTGAATATTGTTGCCAAAAAAAACCAGATTAGAATATTTATGTTATCAGTCTGTTCATATTTACGAATTTCTTGATAAGATCCTTTTGGTCTTGTGTACGGCTTAGGAGATGAAGATTTGCATATTATCAAGTGATAAGGATATGGATTTTCCTTTCTTGTGGATTTAGGAATCTGCTTTTCATACGACGTCAATTTCCAGGGAGCATCCATCGATATGTGTTTGTTTTGTTTAGTAACCTTCGTAGATATGTACTTATATCACTTTTAATTGTTCTAGCATGTATCTTCAAAAGGGGTTTAACATTTGATGTATGCGTACATTGAAAACCAAGGCAAACCTGTATGTAATCACAATCTTGCCAAGAATTAACCTGTTTTCATGAGCTACATGGGGAGAATCTAGACATAGACATTTATCCACATTGTTTGTTTTTGTTACATAATATGAGCTGCGTCTGGCGATTGTTCTCAATGATTATCCGTATAATGGTAAATTTACATGAAACTAATGGGTCTACACGTTTTAGTGTTCACCTTGGACTAAAGTTAATGTACTACAACGGTGAATGAGGAGACTGTATGGATGCACCAGCTCTCTTAACCCTTTCCATCATACGACAATTCTGCAGCAGTCTACTTTGAGCATATTTTGTCAAAAAATAGAAAGTCTCTATAATTGAATGGATAACCTATGACTAAAAGGGGAAAACATTGTGTCAAAAGGAGAAATTGCTCGTTTTGAGCAATTTCTTCTTTTGTCACTATGTTTTCAAAAAGCCGTCTGCTGCAGAGGCGTCAGAAAGCGTCTATATGAGGGAAATGGTTAAGCCTTAGATATGCACTTAGATGGGACTCATATACATTTGATGTCAATAGCGTGAGTGCAATAATAACTCTGACGTGGCTCATTAAAGTATTCGATGTTAAAAACCTATTTTTCCTGTTTTCCTTTCTGAATTTGGACGGCACGATTTGAAACCCGACCAAGCAGCATCGGCTTCCAGTGGTGGTCACGTTCGTCTTGGGCAGACGCGCATTCTGATCTTCTTCTGCACTGTTCGCTTATCAATTGAAATTGAACGTAAACTGTGTATTTATATTTTTATAATGGATGTGCAGATTTTCTACAAATGTCAACCATTCTCATGATGTTTTGTTTTCGTAGAGCATTAGTCATTTGAAGTATCGTCTAGGTGGTATGGTGTTAGACCGTCCGCCTCGGTGCGGGAGGTAGCGGGTTCGATCCGCGGAGGGGTCATACTAAATACTTGAATAATGGAAGTAATATCTTTCCTTCTTTGGGGCTGAGGGTTGTAGGATTAGCATTACAACTGACTAGCTGGAGATTCAAAGGTACTAGTAGTAATGTTAACTTACCCAGAAAACGCCGTGATATAACTGATATAAGTAACAAGCCGGTAGGCGACGTGGGATTCGCATTGGTGATTTTCTCCTTTGCATAGAGTTATGGTTCCTGTACACTGCACTTCCTCTCATTGTGCATTACCATTGTGTGAAGTTTTATTAGATTCCATCTAGTAGTTTTAAAGTTATTCTACGCACAAGAAAAAGTAAGAAAGGGCAATAACTCTGTAATTAGTTAATAGGTAAAATAGAGTTATGGTTATTATACACTGCACTTCCCCTCAACGTATTGTATCATTGTATGAAGTTTTATTAAATTCCATCTTGTAGTTTTAAAGTTATTCTACACACAAGAAAGAGTAAGAAAGGGCAATAACTCTGTAATTAGTTAAATTAGAGTAATGGTTCTTATATATTGCACTTTCTCTCATTGTGCTATACCATTGTATGAAGTTTTATTATATTCCATCTCGTAGTTATTAAGTTATTCTCCGGACAAGAAAAAGTAACAAAGGGCAATAACTAAGTAATTAAGTAAAATAGATACCCTATCTTTGAAAGGCTACCATTTGGAAACAAAGGCCTAAATCAATAATCGTAACAGATACGTTTTTTTTTAAATATCTCGAAGTATCTATAACCAAAGTTTCAGCTCTCCACATTCAAAACTGTAGGAGAAGATAGAAAAATGGTTTGATTTTTTAAAAGCGTTTTTTTTGCTAGCTGCATAGCAACGGGTGGGTCCTTAGCGAATCCCAATAAAAGCGGCGTCAAATACCACATGCATGTAAACAAACGGGTGTTGCAACTAAGTCATCATTTTCACCAACGGATTACGAAAACTGAAATGTATTTCACCCAGAAAATAGAAGCGATTCTTTATAATATAATTGTTTAAATCCCTCTACTGCGTCTCGCGTTATTGTTAAATCATTACTCACGATACACGCAATATACGGGCCAATGAATATTGTAATGAACCTTGAATTCTAAAATCAAATTTATTTCATCGCAGATTCCCGAGAGATTGTGATTGAGTATCCAACCATTTTAATGATACCTGCATGACTGATTACATCCACACAACTGTCAGCTAGTGGTGTTGAACCCTTTCCCACGTATACATGTACCAACTCCGGGATAATAGGACCCGTTACACGAACATGTGGCAATCTCTTTAACCCTTTCAGCGCCGAATTGTTTAAAGTAAACTCTTCCATGTTCAAAATCGGGTGTGTCCATTTCTCAATTTATGAAAGCTTTGGACTATTTTGGTAACTAAAAGGCAAACAATGCTGATTTCAGGAGAGACAGCTCGTTACGAGCTGACTCACATGAATCTGCATTGTTTGAAAAAACCTCAATATTGCCTGTGGCGCTGAAAGAGTTAAATAAGAATAAATGTAAAATAGAGTTGATGAACTTTTGTTATTCAGGTCTAAGAATATATAAATTTAATTTAATTGAATTGAATGAACCTTTTGGACAGATTTCTCGTGTTTTTTTTTCCATTTTGTTTAATTTAAACTCTCATGTTCACCTCATGATAAAAAGCAATGCATGCCTGCCTGTTTCCAAACAAACAGAACTTTTATTTAAATGTTATACATGGGTATATAAATGTACAAGGTACATGTACATTGATACATACAAACATGTAGTTCAGTGGATTGAAAGACAAATGTTTCTTTCAATTTATACAATTTAATGGATAAACAAGCACTTGGTTTATTTTTGAAAATGTTTCATTTCATATTTTGTGAAACAATGTTAACCAATTAAGGGTCATGAGGAATCCGCTAACAAATAAATTTCTACGCTAATTATATCCTACATCAAAACATGCATTACAGAAGTCCCGTGGGAATAAGAGTAATTCTGCGCATTTGGAATAAAACCCTAAAATCAAAAACATGTATCCAATGTAAACATATGTTACTAGATAAGACAAGTATCGGTATTAACAGGGTTTAATTCTCTTCACTTCATGACCCATGTCGACTGCAGACAGACGGCTATTGAAAACATTGTGATTAAAGTAGAAATTATAAGTAATTTCAGTTTTTATTACCTTCTGCATCGTATGTGTCGAAATGTTTACTCTGCGTCTGAAAGTAAGACATAGTTAACGCTGTCAAGAGATAAGTTGACGTTTTTCGGGTTGTTTCGCAGGTGACAATGTATTAACTGAGACTGTGTACAATGTGGACGGTATGTATAATGTTCCTCGTCTCAAACAAGCTTGGGTGTGTGGTTTCGTCTGTCTGGAACGGTGTTGAACATATCCGTTCAGCGTCTGTTTGGAAACTTCTCTTCCGAACCAACTCAAGCTCTGAGCTGGTGTTGAACCTATCCGTTCAACGTTTGTTTGGAAACTTCTCTTCCGAACCAACTCAAGCTCTGAGACGGTGTTGAACCTATCCGTTCAACGTCTGTTTGAAATCTTCTCTTCCGAACCAACTCAAACTCTGAGACGGTGTTGAACCTATCCGTTCAACGTCTGTTTGGAAACTTCTCTTCCGAACCAACTCAAGCTCTGAGACGGTGTTGAACCTATCCGTTCAACGTCTGTTTGAAAACTTCTCTTCCGAACCAACTCAAACTCTGAGACGGTGTTGAACCTATCCGCCGTTCAAAGTGTGTTTGAAAACTTCTCTTCCGAACCAACTCAAACTCTGAGACGGTGTTGAACCTATCCGTTCAAAGTTTGTTTGAAAACTTCTCTTCCGAACCAACTCAAACTCTGAGACGGTGTTGAACCTATCCGTTCAAAGTTTGTTTGGAAACTTCTCTTCCGAACCAACTCAAACTCTGAGCACCTTGTGTGAAATGTCCTAGTGCTGAACCGATGTCGAACCACGTATGTAGGTTCGAACTGCTCAAACAATATAGGATGTTTCAGCTGATACTTCTCTGGTAGAGTGGTCTATATATGTATAATTGACGTTTAATGCATTCCTGGAGAAATCGCAGTATTTCGTATAAAACGATAGCGTAGCGGATCTTTCCTACTTTCGAAATATGCACTACTTATACTAGACTTATGAAACGTTCTATAAGGGCTATGACTGAAACTAATTTAAAACTCATTTAAAGATAAAAAAATCAAACGAAACCACTTTTGATACCATACTTTCATATATGCCATTTTATATATTAAATTAACCTTTTAATATATATATGAAACATGAAACTAAAACTTTCAAGATAATAAAACAGTTAAAAATCAACAATTTGTGTTTTATCAACGTTATCATAACATTATCAAAGTACGTTTGGTACTTCATTTAAAAGGAACTATATACAACATGATGTACTGCCTGTACATAACAGAATATTCTGACAAACTCTTTCCCTAAAACGCGAGACATTTGACTTCTCATTTCGCCATTAGGTTTTCAACACCATTCATTTAAAACACCTTCTTACGAGAAGTTTTCGACATTTTTCAAAGTCGTACTTCGAGAATGATGTTCTTTTGTCAGGATATGTTAACCCTTTATCTAAAACAATATCTAACGAGTGTATCTATTAGAAAAAATTGGGAGGGAAGTCCCATGTCTTAAGGAACGAAAGTAATATAGTGACAGTGTCGTCGAGAGAAATAAAGCCTTTCCCTTCAATGTTTTTTAAAACAAGTATTCAGATGTCGTAAACTGTCGTAAATTGTCGTCCATATTAGGTAATAGGGAGCTTCGTGTCATAAAGCCTTAAAAATGCCGAAAATGAAATATCGCCGGTATACTGTTGTAAAATATATAGGAATCGGGACACATTATAAAGCTGACGTATTATTATAAATAATACGACATTTGAAAACAGTGTAGCAATATTTTACAATGTTTTGTATACAGTCGAACGGTTGCTTAAGACAACCTAGGAATATCAATTATGTGTCTATATCAACTACACTTTTAGATTCCGAATTACTCATTTTCTGCCTAAATGACTCTGAAACTTAATTGTACCATTTGAAATTAACATATTATGGAAAAGGTAAACATACTGCAAGCCTAATGAAGTTCGTTGTTGAAGGTCATTTAAAGTCCAAAGGTGATGTTCCCTTATGAATATAAATGTCCGTCTATGAGTAGGTAACTGTCTCATTCAATTACACCAATATTCAAAACATTAAACAATCTTACAATATTCAATATCTCGTGAAAACCGTCGTATATATCAGTCGCGTCTGGCGATCTGGGGTATTAATGACTTTTCGATTTAGCATCAACTAAATTGGTGAACAGCTACTGGGGCTAACATTGTAGCTGTTTGATAAGCATATTGAGATTAATTTATTGATAACAAAACTGAGTATTCATACAGTCAACATTTATATAACATAATGAAGGAGGAAGACATTTGAAAAGTAAGTATGCTAAAAAAAAAAGATACTGAATTGTGCAACATAAGACTTACTAACATGAGCGTGTTAGAATTCTGAATAAATTCTGATCAGACGGAAAATATGTACAGGCTAGTTGGAATGTACACTTTTTAGAAATGCAAACTGGTAACCTTTCGCTTGAACGGAGTCAAATAGAAAATGTACTTTTAAGTGAGAAATGTGTAGATGCCGAATGCTCAGAATTTAATGCAAGCTTCCAGGGAAATGAGTTATTTGGCAAAAAGGTCTCACTTGAAGAAATGGCTGGCCAAAAGGTCCAAAATACGGTCCACTTCATTCCAGAGCGGTAGTCAAAAGCTTTATACTTTTTATATCGTGTACATTTCATCAAAGGATATTACTTCCATCTAAAACTGCAGCTTAGGGCGTAAATTCAAACTACTTTTGTGTATTACAAATGCAACTACTGAAAGAAAATATTCCGTATAGATTTGCTAAAGGAGCAGAGATCAAATTGGTGATTATGAAAAATATCATTTTACTTCTATACAAAGTTGTTCGTAAACATAATTATGCAAATATAATCTTAAGTGCTTTTAGTTCAGTAAATGTAATTAAACGGTTTATTGTGATCATATTCCAGGAGCCTGTATCATTATTTTGCCATTTTGTGCAGCAGCAATGGTGTAATAAAGAACATTAAATAAACGGAACAGAATGCCGAAATCCAATCGATTTGATGGTTTGTAAGAATTGTGTTTTACGCCGTCTACAGTCGTAATCAGTTAAATCACGATGTTTCTTGGACAATTTACAAGTAGGAAGCCATTACTATCCATTTAAGGTCTTTGGTATGATCCGACCCGGATCGATTCCTTATCTCCTTGCCAAGGCTACACACACAAAGGACATGTATTAATGGTGAAGATTAGCAAATAATGGATAATACGTTGCCCAATCGTCTTCGATTAAATATACATCATCACCGCCTGTATTCCAAAACCCCAATATGGTAATGAATATCATACCATGGCGTTGGTTCGACGCAGACTCTCTCGTTTAACTACGCCATGTAAACGTTACTGACATAATTAAAATCGGTGATACTTTTAACAGTATTTCGTAACTCTATTAAAACTGTGTTTTCGTTTTGTAAATATGTTCAGTAAATGCATATTAATGGCCTGATGAAAACCGACATGGATGACGCCCACGATACGTAAAAATAAATGTATCATGGGTAGCAAAGCATGACTGAAAAATGCAGCCAAACGTGCTTAAACTGTGTGCAAACCAAGTGCACGTAGCAGCAACGTTTTACTGTCTATTTACGAACTGCATTGACGGGCACATACGGGTTTGATCTGGAAAGTTGTTCCAGAACTTTGAGCCTGTTCAAAGTTTACGGGCGACCATCCCGTCCATCAATAATTCCGTTCGTACTATTGATCGTACGCAGACCGGGTTATTCAGCAGCTTCTGGTCTCTATCGTTGTGTTCAGTACGTATGTATACAGACAGGGTTATTCAGCAGATACTTGTCTCTATCGGAGTGGTCAGAAGGACCATCACTTTCTTCTTCAGCTTGGTGTAGTGGGTCCTCAGGCTGTTGTACCAGATCCTCAGCTTATCAACGCTCACAATCATCACTTCTGCTTGCTTCTGCCACAGGAAGACTTTTTTGGTGTCATTAAAGCCTTCTCGTAGTAGAGGACTTCATGGGTCTTGAGCCAGTCAACATGGCTTCTTGTTGATCTTTGGAATGATGAGTGTGTGTCTTGGTTGTCTTCATCTTTATATTCTGACTCTGTCCTCCATCCTCCCCCGACATCTGACTTTCTGACTTTGAGGCAGAGTCATCAGAGGGTGCAGGGGATAACACATCGTCATTTTGTTTAGTTCAAGTCTCAGAGATTGGCTCAGGAGGCTCAGTAACTTGGCGGTGATATGGCCGGGTTCAGATGAGCATGAGCTTGGAGATCTTTGGGAAGTGGCAGCTTTAACGCGTCGCGTCTCTCTGACTCCTCTCTTCCTTGAAGGCATGATGATCACAAGAATGCAATGAGCACAACGATGGTCACGATGCTTGTCACAACTGTTGTGGACTTGATATGTACAGCTTGAAGCTCTGAACGAGAATGAGGACTGGCAGAAACGTGCTGAGTTTTTATAGCCGTCAGACCAGGACGTGATTACAATAACGTTCTGAACGCAATTTGGACGGGATGAGGACGTGGTCAGAACATGTTGAACTGTCTGTAAACGAGATGTTCGACTTACGAACTAAATGTGGCCAGAAGGGATTTCGACGTCTAAGAAACGAAGTGGAACTAGTTACGAATTGGTTTAAACTGACTACAGACGGGCTTGGAATGCTTGGAAACTGTGTCCCTATGAGTCGAACGGTCGTTTTTACCCGATCTGAACTTGATGTAAACGGACAGCAGATGGGATAGAGATGAGATGGACGTATCGAGAACTGTTTATGAACTAACTAGGGTCGCATCATAAACATTTTCCGGCTAAGGCTATACGTTAAAGCAAGACCACAACCTGTTTTACGATTTTTTAGGACGGGTTCGGACGATTTGAGAACAGGTTTGTTGTGACTGAAGCTTAAGTCAAGGAACACCCCTCGTAAGTCCAACCTATTATACTTCGTACCACGGATAGTTTCGAAGTATACGACCCATACCGGGTTAACGGTTGAAAGTCTACACTTCTCTAAACTAGTACAGCAATTTAATCTTACAGCATCCATAACGTAGATAATTGTTCCAATTTCCCACTTAAGGTTTCAAGATAACATATCACACGCTATGGTAATCTCAATATTGATGTCGCATGTACTTTGCCCGTTCCCAAATATAACTAATCTACAGAAGACAACTATGAACATGCATAGGTAAACTATGGAAACATTTCATACATAAAAGTAATATTATTGAATAGAGTTAAAATTATTTCGGTAAAATGAGAAGTTGCTCATTATTGGTACGTTCTATTTTTCCTATAAAGTCATATACAGCAAGCAGATTCGTCAGAATGCGTCTGCAAGTGGGAACAGGTTAAATAACAAGTCTCACGAGTTTGTGCTTTCCTACTTAGAAAAGATCATTCCATAGATAACGGGGAACGCGTCAAAAGTCAAAATGATAACGCTTTACTCAGCTTTAATCATCAGTTTGTACGCATGCCGTTTTGGACTAATTTAAACAACATGTGATGATAATATAGACTGACGTCAGCTTGCTTTAACCGTACAGTCACATTTTCGTCCACTTTGTTTGATACTCGAAGATATGTTTTAGAAAGAAGTGCTCTTCAGATATCTGGGATCGTTTCAAATTTCAAAGCCTATGATGATGAAACAAGTTACGGAGGAATTGAGATGAATAAGTGTTATGAAAGGTTAGCATGGACAATGCGCTCACAGATAACAAACGTCTAGACAGACAACAATGGAGACATTATTACTAGATTATTGTTTGTGTAAGTGTTGTATATTGACACGCGTTTTTACAGACTGTGATGTGTCAACGGTTATATAGTTAAGCCCATTGTCCCGACACGTTTGTGACAGACGTACCCCGTATTAAAAATCGTTTTGTTATCTCCCATTCCGACAGATAGACACCATTTTTACTTTAAACCATATACCATAAACATCAAATATGCAGCACAGACATTTGAAAACATTCAGTCAAAAGCATTGAAACTATTAATTAAAAATAGAATCTTTGGATAAAGTTTAAAACATTGTGGCCACAAGGAGAAATTGCTCATTCATTATGAGCGGTATTTCATCTTTTTCCACACAATTAAAAAGAGTCGTCTGCTGCAGATGTGTCAAAATGAGTCTACAAGTGGGAACATGTTCCAGTATCCTATCATCGGGAATCTGCGACCTGTAACAAAAAGTTCAACTTTTGTCTCCAGATATCCTTTGTCCTTCTAGAGAAGCGTTTCCGTAACGTGAATTTAACTCACAATACAACCGTAACATTTTAAATGTTCTTCCTTATCTAAAAAAGAAGCTGTCTTAATAAACAAAAAAGACTTAAAATAGTCTGCTTTTGCGTTGCCGTTCTCTCTGAAAACGGAATCCTTGAGGCCCTGTGGGTAGCGTCAGGGATTTAAAACCCTAGTTGCGGCGGGTATTGCGGTGTGCTCTTTAGCAAGGCACATTTCAAAGCTTAGTACCGGTTTGTTTGCCAAATGATCATGACACAATGAACTGTCGCCGTGATTTAACCGAAATAATGTTTAAAACGGGGTAAAACGCTTATAAATCAAACAAACAAATTGTCTCAAAAGCCACGTTCTTGTTATCTAGACTTACGTTCATAGCATATCGTTAATACGCCCTCATCCAATTTTTGAAATTTGAAGGGTCGTATGGGGATCGTTATTTACCTAATATACCTAATAGACCATGAAAGTGTACAAGGGGTTAACTTGCAGTATTTTCTTTTTACGCAATATCAAACAAAGCCTATGATGTATATTGATTTGTCATTTGAAAAGCGTAGACTTTGATCCAACTATGACCTTACACGGATCGATCTAAATCTGAACATGCCAATAGTGTATTAAAACCACATGTTTCCCAGAACGAGATCCAAATAAAAGTATCAACGCAATTTCGATGATAAGAAAACAAAAACCTAGACAAAATCGAATGTGTATCATAAATATACGAATTATACTCCCTGGTGGCAAAATATCCGGATTTGTCATTTTTTGCGAACGGAAGTTGGAACTTTTCCAATGAAAAATAGAATAAATAATAATCCGAAAAAACTTGAAATTTCCTGATTTTAGTATAACTCAAAAATAGCTTATACCAAATAAAGAAAATTTAACATTGAACTTAAAACAGTTTATGAGAGTATTCTATATTCATACTGTGTCAATTACTTACATATATTACTTCAAACGTCATCTGTTTTAGATGATCTGAAGCTTATAGTATGTGAGTAATGGGTATTTAGGAATATATAACACTGTTGGACACTATCAACGATAAATAACATAGATTTAAGCTGTATGCAACCTGTATTAGGAAGAAGTATGTATACATGTATTTTTCGAACGATTTTGTTACAAATTGTACATATCATAACATAGTTAATACATACTCATTTCGTAATATTAAGGCTTATGTGATAAATTTGCATACTTTTAGAATAGTTAATCTATTGTTGCAATTTAATAATTCAAAATACTTATACATATTTGGTCTTTTATAAAAATAAGGTTTAAAATACGTATTTCTTATTTCTTTGTAAGCTTCACATTGTATAACAAAATGAAATTCATCTTCTATAACATCTGAGCTGCAACACGGACATTTCCTGTCTGGTCTCGGTACTCTAATACTTTCCATGTCTGCCAGTTTCTATTTTAAGGTTATGCGAGAAAAGACTTTTTCTAGATAGTCTCTCAGGCAAAATCTGTTTTAATAAATCAGTACAAAAGTGACAAAACGTTACTATTTTATAAATTACTGTACCACTTTTGTTTAAAATTATCAATAACCCTTTGCTTAAATATGCTTATTAACAGGTTATGATTATGCATACCTTGTTTCCCCATATATCAGAAAATAAGGTTTTAACGTTTGACGACCAATGTTGTTTACCATTTAGGGTGTCTTCAAGTTACATGTCATATACAGTTTTAACAAAATATTGCCTGTAGGTATCAGTTCAAAAAATGTTTAATAGATAGAGGATATTTGTTTGTTTCTGTGAAAGATCGATTTTTATTTCATCGAGTGAAGGAAAAAAAAGCCACTCGTGAGAATGAAATAAAAATCGATCTTTCACTGAAACAAACACATTTTCTTTTATTTTAGGCCATAAAAGGTAGTTTTACCATTTTTTGGTATATTTTATCCCGTACAGTGCCTCCAGATTTTTCCTGTTGTGAGCCCCACCGTTTTAACACAGTTTGTATTACTTCCTGGAAAAAAAAGTCCAGTATTTTCTGTGGAGATTAACGTGAAAATAATTTGAAGACATTGCATAAAGTTATCATTTTAGTTTACATTTTATTATTTAGAGGCATATTATCTAATAAAATATAAGTAAACTCCCTAATTAAAAAATAAAATCGTGAAAAAAAATAGTTCCGGCAAAAAATGGTAATTTCACTGTTTGAAAAGTGGTAAATTCACTGTTTGAAAATGATAATTTCACTGAAAAAGTGGATTACCAGTTTCTATTTCACTGAGATATCTCTATAATCCATCGATAGGCATAAAATAAATACATATCTCTTACAATTTTGAAACGGTCTTTTCTTTAATATTTATAATTTAAGGTAGGTTAACCACATAAACTAGGAAGTATACCGTTTGCAATTTAAATCTTATTAAAAATGAAACCAGTTTTAATAACTTAGTCAGTTACATAGAGAACTAAGGACTTTTTCCATGGCTAAATATGAGACCCTTAGATATCACCACTCTTATCATAAAAAACCTAAATTCAAATGTTTGATTTAATCTCGATCAAAGAATATATAAGTTAACCTGGGTAAATAAATTACTACTGAAGAATTACTCGAGTATGTAATATCAAACGAAGTATAAACTGTAAATACATAATAACATATTGCTTTTTGTAATAATTCTCATATTTTTTTCAACTTATTTCTGATAATTTTGTGTTTCGTCCCATCCTCGGTACCCAGGCTATTCATAAAATGTATGATACCCTGGGCAAATTTGCTAGCGGAACTTCGTAAAGCATGCACCACGATTTCCTCAGTAACTACACTGTAAATTTGATATAGCATGTGGTTTGTGTCATGCGGCCAATCAAGCGGCTGCATTTCACCTCATCAAATAGTTACGAGAGTTAGAGTACGAGATTTTTACAGCCAATTTGCCAAGGGTATCATACATTTTATGAATAGCCTGGGTACCGAGGATGGTTTCGTCCAAGCATGACATAACACTTTGTATATATTTTACTGGCAACACGCATACGATTATGCATGCAATCTGGGATGACTATCAGTCATCCAAGATGCAATACAAATACCGTTTGAACTAGATCGCAATGCGTTTTTGACATGCAAACGTTATAAAAAAGGGACTGAATTGAAGTTTCATAAATAATTCAAATATTACAAATGCATGTCAGCACGAACCTGACTTATATTCAAGAAAATACCTTCATCAATAAATCTGTTAAAAGAGCAAGCAATACGTTTTTCTTCTTGTTATTTGAATGCATTGTCGTGTCGTGCAGGAATTTGGTAACTGTCAATTATGAGCAGCGTTAACTCTTTCAGCGCCGAATTGTTTAAAGTAGACTCTTCCATGTTCAAAATCGGGAGTCTCCATTTCTCATGTAATAGAAGTTGGGACTATTTTGATACCTAAAAGGCAAACAATGCTGATTTCAGGTGAGACAGCTTGTTACGAGCTGACTCACCTGAATCAGTATTGTTTGCAAAAAGCTCAATTTTTCCCTTGGCGCTGAAAGAGTTAAACAAAAAAGGACCCTTTTGCGTTCCCACTTTGGTATCGTTTACATTCGGACTAAAACAAATGTGGGACGTACTTCCATTTGGAAATGAGACATTTATAGTTATATACGTTTTGACGGATACTATAGGCTCCTGTTTCATACCTCTGCTCCAAAATCAATTCCCAAATTATCAAGATGTAAGATTCTTTTTTATTTAATGAGACAACTCTAATCTTATCATATCAATCGTTCAGGGATATGTCATTCGAACATCTCCAGGGTATAACGTGATTGACATTTACACCAAAAAAGCACTCCTCGTATAACCGCATCAGATCAAAGACTTTGAAAATAGGTAGTAATGGTTTTCCCTCATAGGCGCGTATAATGTTTGGGTTAGTATAACCAGAGACATATAAACACAGTATGTGTTTATCAGCCTCGGTACCCGGGCTATTCATAAAGTATATGATACCCTGAGCAAACTGACTAGTAAAACTTCGTAAAGCATGCGCATGCACCGCGATGTCCTCCGTAACTACAAGTAGACAGTTGTACTTTTCGTATCGCATGAGGTTTGTGTCATGCGGCCAATCAAACGGCTGTATTTCACCTTATAAATTATTCATGAGTACGAAATTTGTACAGCCAATTTGCCCAGGGTATCATGTATTGTATGAATAGCCTGGGTACCGAGGATGGTGTTTATATGTCTCCGTTATAACATTGTCAGGATAAATGGATCAGTAGTACTGGAAACCTGTCCAGGAAACGCCGTGATATCACTGAATATTGTTGAAAGCTACACCAACAAAATACACATAATTACCGCATAAGACGAAACGAAATCTCGAGGCACTGCCATTTTGGAACAAGTTGGGCTGCATTTCTAGCTTTCAGACAAATACTTAATTTTTTGATATATAAGCCGTCTCGCGAGAAAACGTACATTGTGGTTTCTGCGTAAAATATCGACCCGGATCAGCCAAAGCATGCCGCACAAGTTTACTCGGATAGACAATTTTCGCCTCCTGTGGATTTTCTGTTTCAGGAATAATTACGCTATACATCTATTCCCCTGAGACGGGATGTGCCGTCCCGGATCAGTCTGCGCGAACTGATCTGGGTCGATACATTACGCAGAGGCCATAATGTTGGTTTTCTCGCGGGACGGCTCAATATTAGTACTGGCACATTGGTACTCAACGAAGACTAATGCCGTTTATGATGTTTAGCGACGCTTTCAACAATGGTTCAGTTATATCATCATGGTATTTCCTGGGTAAGTGAGCACAACTACCACTGGTCCATCTATCGTGATACTAGCGATTCAGTCGTAATGCTAACCCCCACAATCTTGAGCGAAATGTTTGTATGACCCGGCCGTTGATTGAATCCACTATCTTCCACATCCGAGGCAACTACACCACCGAGGCAATCCTGTACGTTTACAAATGATCGCCTGATTTTTCCCTTTCTAATGCTCAAGTTCCATTCCTGGTATGCATCTGTGTCAAAGACGGGGATAAATAATGGATAAGGTATAAAAAAACATCGACTTCTTGTCTCCAAACTAACGGAAATAAAACCGACATTTGTTCAATTACGTTGCGTGTTTATTCGTCATTGCTGTCCGGCTTTACCGTCGCCTTTAACCACTGGTACTCATTCTGATTTCTCCATGGGCGAGTTCATATGGGATCCGAGAACAGCCCGAGTGCACTCGGAATCCATTTGAACAGTGATACTTTTAACCTTAGTGACGTCATTTTGACCTTTTGACCCGAATCCTAATAACCCACCTCAAGCCTAGGGTTACTAGCATTTCAAAATGGCGACCAACGATGTTTACTACTCATTCGGAATACGTCGGTGATGAATGCTTTACCAATGGATGATGAAGGATTACGGAATTACCCGAGTAGTTCCGAATGGTTTACTACTAAGACGAGGAAACACCGTTCAGATGGAAAGCATTAGTGCGTATGTTTTCTGAATTTATATTTAGACATGACGTACTGTTCTCTATCCTAGAGAAGCCCATCCGAACTCGCCCCATATGAACTAAGATCTTCGTGATACTAGCCTAGATAACCGAGGATAGAATTTGAATGCACCATCTCGATATATCGGGTTAATAAACACGTCTTGGTGGAGCATGTCGTCTCCTGCGAACTTGCTGCGTGTGGGAAAGGGTTAAATTAATACCGATTGTGAATTGTGCGCATACACTCTGATCATACTGCACGGTAATGCAGGTAAATCGAGGTCACAACAAGTCTCCCCATGTCGTGAACCATTTAGTAACGATGAGAAATAAGTGATATAGTTCACAGAAACCTGTTTTATAAATGTTAAAACGATAGTATAGATCAGAGACCTAAAATAACAATTTGTTGTTATTTTAGGTCTCTGTATAGATGGCTGTCAATCCAGGGGTTGTGAGTTCGAATTCCGGCTCGGCCAACTTTCTTTCCGACGTTTGACAAAAGTCATTGCGACATGCGTCATTCGTCTTCCACCAATGGGCTAAGTATATGTGGAAAAGAAGCCAGTTGCTTGGGAAGATTGTTGTGTGGAGTACTGGTATGAGAAAACAATGAAACACATGAGAAGGGGAACTGGCCGCCGTGATAAGACTGAGAAATTGTAAAAACGGCGTTTAAACCCCAATCAATCAATCAATCTGTATAGATGAATGCTCACAGGCAAATGGGTTTGATACTTTGCACACTTTCTTATATACAACAAATCTGCAGCAGAAGACTTTTCTAAACATTTAGTCAACATATGGAAAAATTGGGTGAACAATTATTGAATAAAGTTGAAAACTTTGTGGCAAAAGAAGAAATTGCTCATTATAAGCAATTTCTCCTTTTGTCATAATGTTTTCAAAAGTCGTTTTCTGCATCGGTCTCAGAAAAGATTTGTGTACGGGAAAGGATAAACACATGCTTCTTTATCTAAAAGTCCATCACGCAAATGCAGAAAGTATGTTCTTCTCCAACTTCTTCCGAATGCTTCGTTATTTCTGGAAGTGTAATTACACTTATATTTTTTTAACACTCTTTTGAGCTCATTAAAGAACAACCTTCCCATAATTAGGTTGTGTGGTATCCCCGCGTAGGAAATTTAAAGGAATATATAATAAAATACGATGATTAATCATATGCTATCATTAATACCTTCGTCATCAACAGTGGCATGACGTCTTAACGTAATGATGTCATATAAAGAGTCCCATCCTGTTGGGCGTCGTGTTTTTCATTTACTATTTTGTTTTCACGCCATACAGCTGATACGTCCTTAGCTTGCTTTTCCAAAGCTGTCCCAGCGTCTCCCTATATTGGTCCGTCCCATAAACCTGCTCTAGGTCCATTATGGCAAAGTCTGCGACAACATGGCCGTTTGAACAAATGTGTTCAGCCACCCGATCTTGGTATTTCGTCCGAATACGGGACAAATCTAAGATGTGCCTCTGATAGAGTGCGCCTCCCGTTTCCCCTACGTTAATGTATGACAGACAACATCTGTAATATACAGCGTACACCACGTTGGCGGATGTGCACGTAATCTGGTGAACGTGTCTGCTTCCATCACGTAGGGACATATGGCACATCTCTTCGCTCCACATGGCTGACACGTGTTTATTTGTTTGAAAAACAAGCCAAGATGTCCACAAGGCTACTGTCCTTTTTGAAAGCAACAATTGGCGGTTCTGGAAGTCATCTCCTCCATTGTGTCTGATGTGTGCAGCGTCGGGAGGTGCTTGTGCAATATGTGGCCTACATTAGGTAGCACCCTGGACAAAAATAAGAACGAGGGGAACCCTGGTTGTCTGCCGTTTCTTGTTTCCAAAGTCAAACAGTACATTCCTATTTTTATTGTCTACCTCCTTTAATTCAGACTGGACAAAGTTCCCATTGTACCCACTTTGTTGTAACTGTTCCTTGATTGATTGCCGATGCTTCTCATAGCTTACTTCTTCGGAACAATTCCGTTTTGCCCTAACCCATAATCCAAATGGGAACTCCTTCTTTGTTGATTCCGTGTGGGAAGATTCTTTATGGAGATACAGATGCTTTTTAGTTGGTTTAATAAACAGATCAGTCTTTAAATGTCCTTTGCTGATCATCGTAAGTGTGTCGAGAATTCGAGCCGGATTTTCGAATGCCGAAGTTCAAGTTTTAATCTGGGGTGAATTTGATTTGCGATTGAATGTAAATTCTGCAAAACCTCCAGGCCATGTGTCCATAGGCCTCATACGTCATCTACGTATCGGTAGTAACACAGTGGCTGCTTGGTTGATCATCGGAACAGTTTTAAATTCTTTTTTGTACGCTGTTTTTATAATATTTCAGCAGTATGACCGTGTTTCCCCGATAAATTACCACGAGTTCCAGTCATATTTACTCTGCCACTGATGAATCATATTTATATATATAGACAGAATGAAGTCTAGGAAATAAGTAACATCTTACTCAATAACTTATTATTTATTTAACCCTTTCCCACCTGTAGACGCATCTTGACGCATCTGCAGCAGACGTCTTTTAAAAACATTGTAACAAATGGAGAAATTTCTAAAAACAATAAATTTCTCATTTTGCCTCAGTGTTTTCAACTGATTTCAGTAAGTATACATTTATTCATAGAGATGTTCTATGTTTCTGCTTAGATCATTTCAAAGTCATCTGCTACTGGTTTGTTGTATGTGGGAATATGGTAAAAATGTTAATACATAATACTAATAATAAAAAACAATAAAAATATGGAACGCTTCACGATTTTTCCTTCTATTTATATATGCATATCTATATTCGTCAAGGACTATAGGTGATAAATAATGGATAAGCTATTTAACATCGATCCAATGTCTCCGTAAACATAGACATGAGGCGCTCCAGGCAAAATGGGGTTCTGCCTTTAATCATTTAAAGGCTGCACGTTTATCCGTAATTACATACACGGCTCTTCTGTGCGTGTAAGCGGACAGTAAAAACGCTGATGAGGCTGTGCTTATACACATTCATGCACGAACCACCCCTTCTTGCCCATGGAACGAGACCCCAAACGGACCGTTAATGGTTGGCGCCTCTCACGTAAAATCGACATTGGTTCCGTTCCATCGCGTGTTTGTCCTCCCTTGTTACCATATATTGCATGCTGACTGACGACTGTCGGGAGCAATAAATCCGCTCTTGTCATACCGTTATTGACTTCTTGAACTTGCAGACAACTAATGCAATATACAATATATTTGTCACATCAGTATAAAGGGACATCCTATTCAGCTTTTCTTTTTTCCTTTAGAACATCGTTTTGATTTGTTGTGTACACTGTTTTTATTAATATGTCAGATATTGATTACTAGTACTTCCAGACATTTTATACAATATACAGTACATTTGTCACATCAGTATAAAGGGACAGTCCGTTCAGTTTTCGTTTAAAATTCATTTTGAACGCTGCTTTGAATAATATTTCAGCAGTATGACCGCGTTTGCCTGATCAAATTACCTCGCATTCAAATCCTATTTGCATCTGTCGTTACGTTATCCCCGCAACCAAGAACGCCAATGAGGAAATCCTTTGCTACACATTCAAAGTAGCATACGTCACATAAATACTGACCAACGGAGGATTTTCAATTAATGGCAATTATCAGGACATTGTAGACCTTTATAGTTGGATTTTGGTGATAACCAGGATGTATGTATGTATGTTCGACCAGATGACGACCATTGACCTGATCCGACTTTGAGGACTTATAAACTGGTCAGAATTCTATATATTTGGTTGGAAAAGTTGAAATTATAACTTTTCTAACTATTACGTTATCAGTACAAATATTCTCATAAGATTTGAGCCCAAGACGTTATTATTTCGATAATACTTGTATAAGGGAAGCACGTAAGTAATTGAGGTAAACTGTTGACATTCATGTAGTAGATCTCCATAATGACAAATACTTCGGAACTGCATTACACGATTGAGTTGGTCATTAGTCTTGATGTGTAAATTGCCGCTTGAGGAACGTAGCTTGTTATAGCGACACGGAGTATTGACCACTTTAACCCTTTACCGCAAACGACAACTCTGCAGCATGCGACTTTTAAAACTGCTATGCAATAATATGCGAAATGTATTTTTATTAAGGTTTATTTGTAATGATTGTGGCAAATATGAGCAATTTCTCCTTTCCAACATTATTATTTCAAGACGCCTGCTACATATATATAAACTCCGTCGCTTGTAGACATTTGAACATTTGTTCTAGGGCCGCTGTAGCAAGATTGATTGTGGACACTGAAATTCACAGTATGGCTATGACTTGCTGTCGCCACGGTCTAGCCACGCTATCTGCACGTTGTGTCACGTTATACCTCACTTCCACCACGCTGTAACGAAGTACATTAAGACTCGTCTGTAGTAAATTGCACAAGTACCGATCCGCATCAAGGAAATGGCTCACGCTTTCAGCGCCTAAATTAAACACTACCATGCTAAACACCAGAAGACCCCCATCTTTTATCTAAAAGTTAATCAATGCTGATTTCAGGTAAAACAGCTTGTTACGGTCTGACCCACCTGAATCTGTATTGTTTGCCAATGTAGCCATTGGTGCTGAAAGAGTTTAAGCGACGTTTATTGAAGAGGTGCTCCAGGAAAACAAACATCGGCGTTATTATTTCACCAATATATGCTTGCCCCTCCATGCAGTCGGATCCAAATAGAAACTGTTTGCAGAACTTTCTGTGACTAGTAACGTAGGTGAATCTGGATCTACGCTCGTCGAATGTGTCTTTAGGGATGGCTTTTTTTGCGGAGCATGGCTTTTAGTGATTTTGTGATCCACAATCCCGGTTTCCATTTCCTTGAAAGAGGTATTGAAAGTTAAGACCTCCCCACAAACTCATGCTAAGGTGTGTATTTAGATTAACCTGACATAAACAGTTTTGAGGAAGATACCAATCGAATAACAGCTTTTAACTTTGGCAATACAGAGTATTCGTAGTTTCAGGTCAATCTGAATACAACCTTAGTTGAGTGCCCAGAAATAATTCATCTAGATATATGGATTATTATAATTGATAAGAATTTGCTTCAGAATCGATGAAAAGGGAATACGTTTAAACTATATTCGGTTCACTTGCGTGCACTTTCTCCCTCGTTAAGCGAGATGGCATGTTGGTTAAAGAATAGCGGCGACGATAAACCAGTATTAGCATTCCGAAATTAACTTCAAAGCTCTACACACAAGTATAAATGTAACACAATGATCAAACACTTTAAAACAACGCTCAGCTATGCTCTAAGAACCAAACTTATCCTAATTATCAATTTGTAAGTCCACACTTTGTTATCTATACTACATCATAGAGTTTTCTTGGGTGTTTTATTTACCAATTAGCGAAGAGTGCCGATCCAGATCAGATTGTGCAGATGCATAGTGTGATCGGAATCTAAAATACTCCAAAATGCCGTATGTCTAGTTTTTACTGTAACTCTGCCCTTACAGTCTCTCGGAATGGAATTCATCATATAATGGGCATTCGTATCGAGCAAACTCTTCATGACTGTCACTCTAAATAAAGTTTTCTATGAAAGATGCGTCGCCGTTGAACTGTTAACTAACCATAAGAAAAGACCCTGATTGTGTGTAGAAAGCGGTGAAAAATTTAAACAAACAAACAAACAAACAAATAGTTCTTGTATTTGATCAATGTCCGTTCTACCGCAGTGACAAGTTCCAGAAGAATGGTCTTACTGTAGAGCGGTACGATCAATGTGTATACACATAAGAATACTTATCTAACAGACATACATTTTGTAATTAATCAATTCAGCGTTACTTGTATTGATATATATGTAAATTGCTTCTGTCATGTGTGCCAAAGTACCTGTTCTTTGGAAGTTATACATGGTACTACGGTCATGTACCAATTATAGCCCATTACTTGTTTTTCACAAAGGGATTATGGATTGTCGTCGTCGATGTAACTGAACTACTGTAGAAAACAGCGTAAATTCCACACACACGAAAACAGATTATAACGGAACCGCGTCTTGAGGTAAAAACACCGTAAGTACTGAAAAGCATTTCCACACATCTGGTTTAGCGGCAATTTTCAAGGAATACATTTATAATGAACGAGGTTAAAACATGATGGCCAAGATGATCCTTAATCGATCACCTGCATTATGGTAAAGAAGCAAAAAGATCAGCCCTTTGCTGATGCCACCTGGCGACTGCCTTTTTCAACCAGTCAATATGACTGGAACAAATGATGTAAGGGGTCACATTTCTGCTAAACCCTTTCCCTATTAGAGACGGTTTCTGAGGCCTTTGCAACAGACGATTTAGGGAAAGATTGTCGCTAAAAGAACAATTGCTCCTTATGAGAAAGTTATCCTTTTGCCACAATGTTTGATAAATAGCTCATGTATAGGAATTTGGGGTATTTCATGTTGATACCACTTTTTTGCGGGAAAGGACGTCGCTCCATTGACGTTACGCCAAGATGAAGTGTTACGGAAATGACGTCACGTCCTTCTTTGGCTACGATACAGTCAACATTTAGGTTCGGGCGTAGAAGTCTAATGCTGTCGTTTTTTTTGACGAACGGGAAAACATATTTCTTACAGAGTTCCATTTATTTTTAACTTTTCGTACAAATGTTAATTCCCACAAAACACAGCACTTTAATAAATATCGATTTAAAAAAAAAAAAATATTAGAAAGACGACAATAATTTAAAAAATCCGTGTTTTTCGTGTCATTTTATACATACCCAAAATATCGATTTAAAAAAAAAATATTAAAAAGACGACAATAATTTTTTTTCAATCCGTGTTTCTCGTCTCCTTTTATACATACCCAAAATGGCGGCCCCCATGGATTTGGCCAGTTTCATTTCAGAAAGCTTCATGGGTTATTGAAAAAAAAAAAAGAAAAAAATTCTCACACCTGTTACCTAATATGAGTATAGGAGCTACCTATTTTCGGGTAAACATTTATTATATGTTGTGATCGGTGAATAATTCCCCGCGAACTGCAGTTAGCCCCTTGCTTGCAGCACGATCAGTTATTTACGTCAATTACGAGTCCTACCGACCTAAGCAAAGAAAATAAAAATCATCATCAGGTTAAGCTTATATTTAACTTTAAAATATAGCCAAGATTTTACATCCATGAAAATATGATGACATGTACAACAAATAATCAACTTGCCCTTCATAAAGTACTTCAAATAAAACGATTCCATAATTCACGGAACTACATTTGTGACAAGCCAAACTAACGTTTCCTATAATTTCTGTCGTTTTCCTTTCGGTTCATTTAGTTTAAACTTATTTATTTTACATCGATTGTGAAACAAAAAAAACAAAAAAATCCCAAAGTCAGGAATTTGGATTTATAACTTCCAGAATGTCAAAGGTCAAAAAACCCTTACGAGTTTTATTTGAACTCGTTTTAGAAATAGACGACGAGGGTTATTAAACGGAAATTATCACACATAAAATTACTTGTGCTCGTTCCTTTATCGAGTACTTATTATCATATTTAATTATTTCCTCTAGAAGTTTTTTTTGTTTCAATAATTTCTTTTCATCGAATCAAAGGGTAGCAGAATCGTGACTGCATCGAAAAATCCACTCTGGACACAATTTTTGGAAAGACGGTATAGCAAAATTTTGCAAAGTTCATACACATTACCTATTGACGGAAAGATTTATGTTTTTTTTTCGTATAAATACCGTGAGAACTATTGATAACATATAAAGGCTATACAAGTATGCAAGTTTGATCGGATTAAAATATTACGATTTATTATATGACAACCAATGAATTTGCTGTTTATCAGAGTGAAATATAAAATCCTTATTCCACACTGTGGAATATGAATAAATGACGTCAAAGAGACTAACATTATGACGTCAAACCGCTGACGTGACGTCATTTTCCTAGTATTCGGTCATGTTATACTACACAAGTTATATATAAAGAAATACATAATGGGTATATTATTTGTTTTTCATCAATTTGTCATTAAATAAAAAGAAAATTTGTTTGTTTTGAGTGTATATGGAATATATTTCAACTCGAAGTGATACAATTTAAACATTTTCACTCGCGCTACGCGCTCGTGAAAATATTCAATTGTATCACGTCTCGATGAGATATATTCCATATCCACTCAAAACAAACAAATATCCTCTATGTTCTATTTACGTGTCTCCTGTTACCCGACGTTGCGTGCTTTGTGTCTCCTGTTAACCGACGTTGCGTGCTTTGTGTCTCCTGTTACCCGACGTTGCGTGCTTTGTGTCTCCTGTGACCCGACGTTGCGTGCTTTGTGTCTCCTGTTACCCGACGTTGCGTGCTTTGTGTCTCCTGTGACCCGACGTTGCGTGCTTTGTGTCTCCTGTTACCCGACGTTGCGTGCTTTGTGCCTCCTGTTACCCGACGTTGCGTGCTTTGTGTCTCCTGTTACCCGACGTTGCGTGCTTTGTGTCTCCTGTTAACCGACGTTGCGTGCTTTGTGTCTCCTGTTACCCGACGCGTGCTTTGTGTCTCCTGTTACCCGACGTTGCGTGCTTTGTGTCTCCTGTTACCCGACGTTGCGTGCTTTGTGTCTCCTGTGACCCGACGTTGCGTGCTTTGTGTCTCCTGTGACCCGACGTGGCGGGCTTTTTGTCTCCTATTACACGACGTTGCATGCGGGATAACGGGTAATGAACTGTCTTAGCGATATTGCCTTCGTTCATGTCAGGTGTATGTGTCTGTTTCTGGTGATATGCACTATTTATATATTATATACACCTGGGAGAAAAGTAAGCATCAATTGATGCACATACTTGAAAATATGCCCGTTAATTCTACACAGAAATGAATGCACGTGTTTCAAGAAAGAACGCAAAGCCATATCTTCAAGTTACAGGCGAGTGAATGACGTCATCAGGTTTCGAGGTCCTTTCCACCAATACTCACACTGACATGCCTACATAAAGTTAACATATTCTTTGTCTTTTTTTTGTTCATGAAAGGTTACCTTCATTTTGTTTAGATGCCACTGCATTTTTGAAAAATGGCGATAGAAATGGAAATATTGACCATAGTCTTTGGAAAGTCATTTTGTTTGTTGATAGATGCATCAAAGAAAAACATGATCAGCATTTGTTTGCTATTGTTGTAGTAATTTGATGAAAAAACAGTATGGTTCTAAACTGTGTGCCCATGAGTACATACGATTAAGCGAGGTGGGGTCTAAACGAATCTACGTACAGGAAAGATTTAAGCGAGCATGTACATTCTCACATCAAAGCATCCACTGTCCGTCTACTCGTGATTTAGACTTATATGCATATTTCAACAATAGCTAGAACTTCAGCCCCACTGGTTCTACGCCGAGATAAATGTCAACCCGGAGAGTCACTAAGACCCCCAAATCGCTTAACGCGGATCATATCTCCTTTTAATGAACGCTTGAAACCAGACCAGAAGGTGACATGTAATTAAACGTTGAGATTTAAACCACTCGTTGATTTTGAAATTAAACAATAGTCAGATATAAATTTACGTATACTTTTGGAATGATATTATTTTACACAGGCCATCATACAGTCGCGTATTTATTTGTTTAGGATGGCTTTTACATATAAGTTAATTTCCACCTGATCTCAAACAAAGATAAATTATCACAGTGTCCTTAGTACGAGATTTTGAAAACAAAACAAAAAATAGATGAAGAACGCCCATTTCAAAGGTTTCAGAGTTTGATCATAAAAGTGCTAAATGCTTGCAATGTTGAACGGAAGAGTGTCACTGAACGGTCATGTCCGTTTATTTTGCTAACATCATAACATATAATAAATACGTTGTTGATAACAAATCTCGACGAGCTAGCTTGAATGTAGAGGCATATCTCTCAGGCCACATAATTCAAGAACCAATCGTTATCATTATTTCCTCTGTGCTTTTCTCTAAACGATAATATACCTCTGCTTTGAAAACATGAAAAATGAAAATAAAATGTAGTATTTTGGAATAGTTATTTTGATAATGAGTTAAAATCATTGTTTTAAAAGACGAACATACTCGTCTTTAGACATTTCTTTCTTTCGGCAATACGTTCTGCTGCAAAGATGTAGCGGGTCGTCTGTATACAAAGAATAGAAGAAAGGATAAAACGCATTGCATGTGCCCGCTACATATATTTATTACCAGAACAATTCAAAGATAGTTTGTGTCAAAATTATCAAAGAATACATTCAACACTCTGCATTTACTCCTACAAAATGGCAAAAAACGCCATTCAAAGACATGAAAAATGCTTTAAGTTATCTCTGCCCGCTGTTAAAATCAGTATTGTTTTGCATCATGCAGACAATATGGCACCTCTGGCTTGCAATTCACAAGGCGAAAACGGATACATGATTGCTTTTGACCTATATATCCTTTGACATAAACGATTCCAATACTGCACAAACTGTGGACTCACAATAACTCCAAAAAGACTCGATTCAAGCTATGTTGATGTATGTATGTTCTGCTTTTACTTTTCAGTTGTATGGTTTATCCAGAGTTTTGTCTAGATGTATAACAATTCGTTTGCTGTATATTTGACGTATGTGGGAAATTGTTTAAACAACATCTGTAATGCTATTTTAGACTTCCAGCAGTTTATGGTCTTGTAGCCTTTGCGAACTGTGAAGACTCAGGTTAGCATGTGCACCGTTTCACCAGAACCTTCACTGAACGCCCTTATGCAACGTTTGAGAAACAGTTGTAGCGCAACAAGAACAAGTTGTGTGCTAATGTAACTTTAATTGATGGCAGACCGAATAATTACTGACTCAAACACGCCAGACGAGTCTCATTTAGTATTAGAAAAAACTAAAACCACAACGAAAAAACAGACACCCCCCAAAAACAAACAAAATACAAACAAACAATAACGAAAAACAGACCCAAAAAACAAACAAACAGCAACAGCATCTGGGACTCTTGTTAAACAGCCGTCTACAATACAAAATAAAACACTTAACAGATTATAACCGTAGTGCACGAGATTAGATGAGAAATATTCGAAAGAACAATCAACAAGCTCTTCTTTATTATACACATATCAGGGTTTTAGAACCACCAGTACAATTCTCATTGGAATCTAACACGAAATAATGTGTTTTGTTGTTCTTCTTTTTTCTAATAGACGACTTAATTTGCATTTTAATCCCGACAGGGTTTAGCAAATACACACGCTTTATAATGGAAATGAGTTTGTTTTGTTCCCACTAGCTCTAGATTCCACTCGTAAAAACATTTGAACTGTTCCTGTCAAACGACCGATAGGTCAATGCACACTTTATTTCTATATTTAGCTACCATGTTCTGCTAACCTGCGTACACAGACGTAGAGTTGCGATATCCTTCAGCTCAAACATATAACTAGTATTAATGACATGACCATGCTTTTAGGGTTATTCTTTATTTTTGTCAGGTTAAAAGGAGAATTATAGCGCTCCAGTTCTAGTGTCGTATACAAAGTGGTACGGAAGAAAAAGGAAAGGTTTTACAAAATACAGTTTAAGTTGTGTGTCATTTGTTTTATATGGGTGGTCTGTGAAGCCGCTAGTTTAGCACGTTACATAACGCGGTACTCTTGTGTATATGAGCTCCAGGAAAAACCAACATGAGGCGATTTATGACAAGTGCAGATAGAAATATGTATGGTGGCACTGAGGTGACATCCGCAACACTTTATTTATATTGTGGCCACAACTTAGCAAGTTGTGACCACAATATAAATAAAGTGTTGCGGATATCACCTCAGTGCCACCGTAAATATGCCTGCGCATCTATGCATTATGATTTAATTGATACTGCTTTTCAAAGGGTTCTCGAAACCTTCTACGACCAATTGGTGAATATTGGGGTGCCAGACTAGACTGTACGGAGGAGGAGACCTATCTGGATCTTCACTGTTCTCAAATACCATACGATATGCTTTCCCGGAGCACAGCTAAGCTTAGGGATTTCATGACAAGTGTAGATAAAGATCTAGTTCTGTATTTATTCAATCTGATCAAAATTGATGATATGTGTCAGCTACTGTCAAGATTCTGTGACTTATTGACGAACAGGGCAGAGTTAGCCCAACTGTGTGGACGCGCTAGGTTTTTGTTCACAAAGCAATGTGTATATAGAGTATAGATATATCCAAAATCGAAACCACAGGGCCATCACTTTTGTTTCCCTAATGTTTTGTAAAACATGAATGGCGGAATTTATTTAATAAAATGACTAAGTTGACATTGATAGTAACCTTGCTGACTGACAATAATATAAGAAATAAAATCGTTTGGCATTTCTTATTAGGGAAAAAAAATATGAACTTTTACTTTAAAGTATTTAAGTATTTAAGTATTTCTTAGTGCTAAATATAAAGCTTCGATTGGTCCGCGCAGACTTATCCATCTCAGGGGAATATAGGTATAGATTAATGATTCCTGAAACAGAAAAGCCACAGGAGGCGAAACGTGTCTATACGGTTTAGCCTGCGCGGCATGCTTAGGCTGATATGGGTCGATACGTTACGCAGAGTCCACAATGTTGGTTTTCTCACGGGACGACTCAAATCTAGTTTTAAGCCCGAGGATTAACAGCCAGACACCAAGAAATCCTGCCTCGATGTTGGCTTTTCAATAAGAAGAACTCATTTATTGTTTACGAGTTGTCTGAACGAAGATACAATATCTTCGTGTTTGTATTGGCTTTTCGAAAACAACCAGATCCTATTAGTAACGATTGTAGTGACATTTCTTATGGATTTCAAATAAAAATCCCAACACAAAGTGGAACACCGTTCTATCGCCACGTTTTTTCTCCCGTCGTTAAGGATGTATTCTAGTTTATTATACTGTAATAGTAACGACTTTTAAAACATCTTCAAAACGAAAAAAATCTGCCTGAATTAAAAGCAATGTCTCCGAAGGGTCAAACGCTATGTTCTAAGTAATAGTGTATGCCATAGACAAACAGATAAACATACAGCCAGAGAAAACAATATATGTCCAAGAATTTTCGATTCAAAGGACATATAATATCCTCCTTTTCAACTTCTTTTAAGCTGTTTTAAAGCTCTAATACCATTTGTTTAGATAATTTCATTTCACCAAATGTTTGATATTCTGAAGAATATGGAAGTCGTCCGACATGTACTTAATTAAGTTTAATATCAGTGCATACAACGATTATGTGCGTGCACATGTATGCTTCAGTAGGTTTGATGACTATATATATATATATATAATATCAGAAAGTCAATGTTTCTGTCACATGTTAATTGGAGAAAGGTCATTGATAATAGTAATATTTCATCTTCGAATACGGAAGATTCTGTTACCCTTGGCACTTGCAGTTTCACCAGAGCATCAACTACAATACCGTGCGGAATAAACTATCCGTTTACATGTGATCTCTAATACTTAGTGTAATATCAGCTAATATGTTGGTTGTTTCAAAGTTGTTGTTGAGTCCACCTTAATGTTACTGGAACGCAGCTGCAATGACACAGCGTATGATAAAATGCGAGACAAAGGCATAGATAAGAACGGGAAGTTGGCTATCAAATATCGCACATCAACATCTATTATGCATGGGTTCACGTCGAGCTTTATGACCTAAAACCAATTTCTTAGTTGTGATACTTTTCCCGATATTTATTTCCGATATTGTTTATATAATTATATATAAAACACATACATATTATCGATCACTTGTGATTCATACTTCCTTCGGTTCTTTGAAACCAGCGTTGTCCCCATATCTAGCTGTACCTTTGTTAAGTATCTTCTTGGCGTGTCTCGCTCGTCGACAGTACCTTTATGGTCAACAGAAGACTACGAATCAGGGACCTTACTAAAGAAAGGTTGAACCAGTCTATATATTTAGTTATTATTTATCCCAGTCCGGAAAGTCTGTACTTATTCTTATGTACGATTTAGATGTTGGAATTGTTAAATTGTCTACAGTAAGGACGCGCACCATTGTTAAGCTTCGCAAAGAAAACATTTGAGTGATGTTCCTACATTGGTAATATATTTGCCCGATTGTGAAAGATGCATTATGTTTATTCGCCAAGATATAGAAAAAATGTTTTCATATTCATATATTTTATTATGAATTTGAATAAAACTAAGGCATTTTTTATTCCTAAATGCCTTATTTCAACTTTAATTATTTTGTTCTGTTTTATCATGTTCCCATACTAGTCCGGTTACCTGCCCTTTGTCAGAATATATGGAAATGTATAAGTATGGAAACAATGGAACATAAACATAACTGATCACAATCACACGAAAATTGTCATTCGTTGATGCATTGACCGATGATCTGGATCGTTTTTAATAAATGGCAAGTTAGATTAATTGCAAAACTGTTATAGTCAGTGTTTTTAATCGTAACCGTTGTTCTTGTACAGGTTTTTCGAAAAAAAGAAAGATCCTAATTAAAAATCGCTAAAACGCATTCCAATCCAGATCGACGTTGATCACAATTTCCCGAATGTTAGTTTTGTTAGTTTTGTTATGTGTTGGTCCAATTATTGTTTTAAACGAAATACACGTGGTTCATTCATTTAATTACATATATCTGTATGACATTTACGCCTACGAAATACACGTGGTTCTATCATTTAATTACATATATCTGTATGACATTTACGCCTACGAAATACACGTGGTTCTATCATTTAATTACATATATCTGTATGACATTTACGCCTACGAAATACACGTGGTTCTTTCATTTAATTACATATATCTGTATGACATTTACGCCTACGAAATACACGTGGTTCTTTCATTTAATTACATATATCTGTATGACATTTACGCCTACGAAATACACGTGGTTCTTTCATTTAACTACATATATCTGTATGACATTTACGCCTACGAAATACACGTGGTTCTTTCATTTAATTACATATGTCTGTATGACATTTACGCCTACGAAATACACGTGGTTCTATCATTTAATTACGTATATCTGTATGACATTTACGCCTACGAAATACACGTTGTTCTATCATTTAATTACATATATCTGTATGACATTTACGCCTACGAAATACACGTGGTTCTATCATTTAATTACATATATCTGTATGACATTTACGCCTACGAAATACACGTGGTTCTATCATTTAATTACATTATATCTGTATGACATTTACGCCTACGAAATACACGTGGTTCTATCATTTAATTACATATATCTGTATGACATTTACGCCTACGAAATACACGTGGTTCTATCATTTAATTACATATATCTGTATGACATTTACGCCTACGCTGGGATTGCTATATTTAAGTATATGAGCCGTCCCGTGAGAGCCAACAGTGTGGACTCTGCGGACAGTATCAACCCGGATCAGCCTAAGCATGCCGCGCAGGCTAATCCGGGCCGACATTGTTCGCCTCCTGTTGATTTCCTGTTTCAGGAATCATTACTCTATAACCTCTATACTTATGAGACGGAATGTGTCGCCCCGGATTAGCCTGCGCGGACTGCGCAGGCTGATCTGGGTCGATACATTACGCAGAGGCTACAATGTTGTATTTTTACGTGGGACGGCTCATATATCAATGAGACTAGCGTTATGTCCTATATTTAGATTTCACCGTCACTTCGTCAGACTAGATGAGTCAGCGAAATCGAGAGTTACAGCTTGCTGGTTATAAAAGAGCCATTTTGGGTTCGTATCAGTAAATGCAAAACGTGACCTATGATGTTTGTCCTGGTACGAACATTTATAGAATAGAAGAATCGTATTTATTAATTGGAAGGAACATTTCAGATGTCCGGTTTAAAATGAAATGACGTATATCTTACGGCACCAAGTTAAAATTTGCGATACTGAGTCGCTGCATGCAGGCATCGTACAATATACTACTGTATCAAAATATTTCGCCAGTTAAAAGTAATTGATATAATCTAAATGTTCATCAGCAGCCTTATATGTAATTCTGAAATCATTTTAATAGATCTTTTAATTTTAACGCTATTTCACATATAACTAATCTTCAACAGAGCGTATAAAAAACACCTCCATAAACAAGAGTTCAAAGTATTTAATAGAGTCGGAAAAAAAATGTGGCAAAAGGCAAAATATTTCGCCAGTTAAAAGTAATTGATATATCTAAATGTTCATGAGCAGCCTTATATGTAATTCTGAAATCATTTTAATAGATGTTTTAATTTTAACGCTATTTCACATATAATTAATCTTCAACAGAGCGTATAAAAAACACCTCCATAAACAAGAGTTCAAAGTAATTAATAGAGTCGGGAAAAAATGTGGCAAAAGGCAAAGAAATGCTCAGTAAAATCAAAATCTCCGTATTGCCACAATGTTTACAAATGTCGACTTCTGCTGAAAGAAAGCGTGTGTATGTCGGAAAAGGTCAATTTAATTATTTTATTTCCCGTGGAGCTACCCGCTGATATCGAGCTCGTGCTGAAGAACTCGTTTTTTATACATCCGGGGAACTGTCACAGAGGATAGAATTCCCGTCTCTGGAGATCAACAGTAATTAAACTTGCAATTATCCTTATTAAAACTGGCCGAGACAAATAACCCAATGTGTTTGACATTTTGAATGTCTGTACTTATTCACGAAGTCGTGTTTTAAGATAGCGAAACGAATGTCCGATGTGTGTGCCAGTTCTACTTTATTTTACGGAGACCTGTCAACATCCTGAACACAATATTCAGTTTTCTGTTACGCGATACATTTAATGAGACGGTTGGCCCGAGAAAGAGTGTATCTCATTATTCTCGGAATCTCAACCCTTCCCAAAAATTCAAATTGCATTTAAACGCATCTAGAAAAAAAAAAAACTCCCTTGTGGTAGATGACAATTGCTCACATTGAATAGTGTCTAATTTTTCAACACCATTCCAACTGTATTCTATAATCACATTTTCACTGTTTAGAGATATCAATAGTTTTGCCGGATGTTTTTAAATTCGTCCGCTGTGCATTTCTCCTTTGTGGAAAATGCCATTGATTCGTCTTTATTAGTATATCAATGAATGATAGCTCTAAAATGGGAAAAACAAGGAATATATCCAATAACCATGCTTTAAGAAACAGAAATAAGACAACTTGAAATATATCCCATAGAACATGTGGTGGTGAAAGTGTCCTCGCGTTTGTTTGAAATTGATTAACCCTTTCCCTCATATATACGCTTTCAGACGCTTCTGCAGCAGACGGCTTTTTCAAAACATATTGACAAAAGAAGAAATTGCACAAAACGTGCAATTTCTCCTTTTGCCACAATGTTTTCCACTTTTTGTCATAGGTTATCTATTCAATTATGGAGATTTTCTATTTTTTGACAAAATACGTTTAAAGTCGTCTGCTGCAGAATTGCCGTATGAGGGAAAGGGATAAGCAATATCCTAGTGCAGACGCATGTTGATGCATATCGAAGGATTGGCGTGAAACTAACTAAAATTGGTATTTTTTTACCACGGTTACTCACCTCGCCATAAAGTCTTTATAAGCCTTAAATCAATGTTCTTGGTAAGCAATGGAAATTTAGGTGCCATTGCTCATTCTGAGCAATGGCACCTAAATTTCCATTGTTTACAAAGGGGTCACAATAGCCCCTAAACCAGGGTTTTCAAAATAGGTTTTTAGTTACAACCGTTTCACGCCAAGCCCTCGATATGCATATCGGACGACGCTTAACCATAACATCATCGAGGCACTGTATTGAATCTATAACGGGATACGGAGGATAGATTGTTGGCCATTTGGACCGATTTGTGTATTGGTTTGGATGTTCAAGTCTAGTAAACGTCCAAATTGTTACAGATACCCGGGTCCCAATCCGTCTCCAACATAGTCCATGGTAACGAATGGAACTATGTAAACTAGGTATTTATTTTACGTTGCATTATGGGTTTACGTTACGAAAACAGTAGACGACATAATATCAAAACAACATTAAAACAAGCAGGTTTTCATGAATTCTTGTACCAGTTTTAAGCAGACAGATCAATGATAACGGTCCTATTCAGCGGATCAAAACCTCCGTCTACAATAGTGACAATATCTAGTTTGATAAGTTAATACTGGTTAATGCAATTGCCATGTTAAAATCTACGAATATGAAAGTATTCCTAACGGAACATGATCAGAGTTAAAATAGAATTAGGGATGTAATCCTTTAACCCTTTCTCTCATACGACAATTCTGCAGCATACGACTTTGAACATAGTTTGTCAAAAAATAGAAAATCTCTATAATTGAATGGATAACCTATGACTAAAAGTGGAAAACATTGTGGCAAAAGGAGAAATTGCTCGTTTTGAGCAATTTCTTCTTTTGTCACTATGTTTTCAAAAAGCCGTCTGCTGCAGAGGCGTTAGAAAGAGTCTATATGATGGAAAAGCGATAAAGCAGATACAATTAATGAAAGATGCTGAATGACATGGATAATATCTTAGTTGATGTATTAAAAGGACGGGGAATATTCAATTATCCCAGTTTGATTAATTTCAGTATTGCAGAGGAAAACACACGCCTAGAACATAGTTTTATTAAACCCTTTAACCCTCCATAAAACGTGTCGCAAGCAACTGTTTCCCGATTAGTGGTGTAGAATCTAACATACTTATTTTTAAAAAAAAGGTTAAATAAGAGGGTGTAATCCGGTAATCTCCCTTATTATTCAAACTAAACCCTATGTTGTGGACACTAAACAGAATCGCCTCATTGAACCGATTCTTTAGAGTACCCCCAACATAGAGTTTGACGGCAAGAAATAGATAAATCTAAATAGTATTAACCCCTACCCTCATACAGACGCACTTTGAAGCCTCTGCAGTAGACATCTTTTTTTTTTTTAAATGCTCATAATGAAAAACTTCTGATTTTGGCACAATGTTTTCAACTCTTTTCAATAACAACGCTTTCATTTTACTGAGAGTTTCCATATATAGATGTATTCGAAGTCGTCTGCTGCAGACTTATTGTATGTTGCAAAGAGTTACAATTCTCAGAATAGCAATTAAAGTGGTTTAATTGCGAAGTTTGTTCTTTCAAAATTCAAAATCGATCCTGGTATCGTGAAACAATATTATACTCATTTGACCTACTTTGCTGCAGTGAAATCAGTGTGTAAATCAAACGGAAATACAGTCAAACTTGTGTTAGCGGTCACCTCTGTTAAGCAGCCAATTGAAGATTAACCAAAACAACACTTTCTTCTTTATTTGACTTGTATTAAACCGCCACCTGTATTCAGCAGCCACATTGTGACTTTCTCCATTGGGTGGCTGCATAAGACAAGTTTGACATTGTACCTCTAAATATTCGATGTATCCTGTTTTCACACATCTACACTCTTTAAGTTACTTTTTACTTTGACGTGTTATAGCAGACGACAGAAACAGAACGTTTATTTATCAAACGAGAGCTTCTGCACGAGATTATTAGTGGCGGCTAAATGCCGCGGGATACAAATTCTCGTATTTAACCTTCAATGGTCAATAAGTTACATATCACATGTATAAGATCGATCATGACTCATGTCATTTATTGTAAATGACATTATATGTATGGCGCTTTCATGGCGCGAATATGTATGTATGTATGTATGTATGTATGGTGATGTAATATATGTGACGTCATTACATATCATCCGGGTGACTGATAGCATCCAATTGAAATTAGTTCTCACTAGAAAAGTATGATCGCTCACATCCCCGATTTCTTTTTTATAAAGCTTCGCAGTAGATGTGAAATATATATTTCCTTCTCTATTTTCAGTGCGGACAGGGACAAGCACAACGTGCGTCCGGGTGCACCGTCAGAACCAAACGAGTATAATTTCAACTACAGACGTCGAGGACTCTTTCTTATTTTCAACAATAAACACTTCCATGAATGCACGGGACATACAGAGCGAGAGGGCACGGATATAGACGCCGAGAGACTGGAAGAGAGGTTTCAGGATACGGGATTTGAAGTACGACGTTACGATGACGTCACTGGTTCGAAGATGACGAAACTTATTCAAGAAGGTATTTTCGTTTCGACGTTTACATGTATACATGTGCAAATGATTTATGTCGGTATACAAACCCCCTCCCCCCTCGTGTTTACATATATAATGCAATACTCATTTAATATTACGTCAGAAGTAATATTTTAAGCATGTGTAAAAGAAGGAGAACAGTGTCCAGGGGCGTAGCTTGGCAATAATCAACTCTGCGTAAAGTATCGACCGGATCAGCCTAAGCATGCCACACATTTCAGGAATCACTATTCTATCTATCCTCCGTTAGACGGAATGTGTCGGCCGGATCAGTCTGCGCGGACAGCGCAGGTTGATCTGGTCGATACATTACGCAGATGTCTATCGCCGCAGATGCATTTTGGGGCATTTTGAGAAAAAGACGTGTAGGCACGTGCCTACAGTGCCTAAAGGGAGCTACGCCCCTGATCATTACCTTTTCCCACCTGACTAGAGTGTTATTTATCTTTTTTAATATTTATCAATGTTTTAAAATACTTCAACAATTTCTGAATCGAGTCTTGAGATGTAGGCCTATCGCTCTTTTAAAACACATTACTCATAAGTCGTATGCTTAAGACTGTTTCAAGTATCCAATACTTAGACCATTCCAAAGGGATCGTTTTGAACGAAGCTAAGTGCCTTGAAAAGCTTCTTGCCAATACCCTTAAGATGAACATTTCAGCCTCGTTCAAAACGGTGTAAACAGATCTGTAAGAGATAGCCTTACATAGCGAGTGGTGGTCTTCAAACTAAACATATTCAAAGATAGAGAATAGAGAATAGTTATTATTAATTATTATTTGAATACATCTTTGTAAAAATAGAGAAAATATCTATCATATATTGTACACTACGAGAGTTTGAAACATTTTTTCAATTCCACCTTTAGTCACAATGATTTCAAAGGTCGTCTGCTGCAGTTGCGTCTAACGGCGTCTACAGATGGGTAAGATCTAAAGAGGATTTGGTAATAGTTATGTAGTTACAACTGTCTAGTCCGCCACCAATTACACTGTCTTTGTTTGGGGAAATAATCATTTGGAAATATACGGGACGAAGAAACAATTAGTTTCACTTACCGTTAACATTAACGAATCAAAGTCGTACGCTTAGAACAAGTATACAGGATTTTCTTTTGTAACTTCTCGGAAATTGGGTGCATTGTTTAAAAGCATAAATAGTATAAGAAAAAGAGAAGTTTCTCAAAGTTTTCAAAAGTTAGTCTGCTGCAAATATATCATAATCGCATATAATTTGTGTAATAGTCGAACGCAGTATAAATGCGACTTGTTTAATACGTACATGGTATTTTCGTATGAAAGAGGGTTCAATAAAACAGTTATGGGATGAAAGAATTTTTAATTCATATATTTTGAAGAAAAAAAAAAGAACGTGATTCGTAAAACGTAAAACGCCAAACAAACACACATTTATGGTCGAAAATGATGTGAAAGGACAGTCTTTATGTAAAGTCGTGTATAGCAAAGAAAGGGATAATGCAAAAACTGAAATCGACCAAATATTGCCAACTAGGAAAACAAAAAGGTAATTGCGTTTCTTGTCACGATGACGGTCCATTTCATCAATAACATTTAATAGACAAAATTGCCTGAAGTTTTAACATTAAGCTTTTAATAACCTCGGAATTTCACTTCAATAGAGACGCGGGTTCTATCGATTGGAAGGAACAATAACAGCGATAGGATATGTAGAACTACGCCTGGTAGAGAGCAGTTTGGGTTCTTCTGATGCATACATCATTAGAAAGCAGTGTACATGTTACTACTATAGTACATGTACATGCCTGTTCTTGAAGAGGAAACTGTTCATTGTCAGTTTCACCTTTTTTCCACAGGGTTTTCAACTTTGTGAAAATGTTCAGGACGGTACATTTCTGTATTCAGAGGGATGACACACATATACATGATTTAATACCAAATTCTACATACGTCTATGTGTAACCTTTAGTCACAACCAGATACTTTATGCCGCATATGCAACATAGAGACGACTTTTTCCACATTGTTTTCAACCCTTCTCAATCATTAAATTTTCCATTTTTGCATATTATAGATACGTGTATTTCATAGGCGTATTCTGAAAAATTGCTGTTTGTGCTTGTCTGGTCGGGTGCTCTTTAGCTGTATTGTGGGAAATGGTTTATATATGTCAAAGGACTACACGAGACAAGACAATAGATAATAAAAATACTGCATGCAAAGGAGTTCAAGAATTTAATTAAGTATACAGGCCACCGGCCCATCCTACAACATGTACAATTCGTGAATATACAAAAGTCACATATTGTTAAATTGTTTGTGTTGTAAAGGATTTTAGTTTAAAATAGGTTTGAGTATCATTAAATATTCGTTTAAAGATCTAAATAAATCCTTTCGATGATAAAGACGGCTTGTTTTAGTTTTTCATCGGGCGAAATTTTGAAGAAAAAAAACATCGTGTAAAATAACAGGAAAATCCTCGAGAATGATTTCTATTAACTTCGAAGACAACGTGTCAAAATGTCTTCACGTTTCATTTTCCTATGCTCGTTTGGGTGGCGGATTTTTATATTAATTATTCATCCAATAAAAAGCTTGACAATTGACATGGATTCACTTGGCTATGATACGTTTTATGACAGTTCAGTCAAAAATCTGATACCAAATTCCCAGATCTGATCTTCTTTGCCAGCCCGGAAACATTCATATCTCTAGAGTGAATATATAAAACCACGCGTTTCCAGTCGTGGTTCAACCACTGACGCATGCATGCTTACTTTTACGCATATGTAGCAGATTACTTTAGAACGCATTGTGGCAAAAGGAAAAATTACTCATAATGAGAGTTTTCTAATTTTCTAGCAATGCTTTCTCCTCGTTTCAAGCCGAGCCCCAGTAGCTCAGTCGGTAGCGACGTGGGCTGTCAATCCTGGGGTTGTGAGTTCGAATCTCAGCTCAGCCAACATTCTTTCCGACGTTTGACAAAAGTCACTGTGACATGCGTCATTCGTCTTTCACAAATGGGCTGTTTAACAGTCTATGTGGAAAAGCAGCCAGTTGCTTGGAAAGTATGTTGTGTGGTGTACTGGTGTGGGAAAATCAGGACACGCATGAGTAGGTGAACTGGTCGCCGTGATACGACTGAACAATTGTTAAAAAAAGGCGTTAAACCCTAATCAATCAATCAATCCTCGTTTCAATGATTATACTTTCCATTTATACATCTTATTTGTTTAGGCTTAATGCTTTAAAGTTGGCTGCTTCAGTTCGTTATACTCATTATTTAAGACACATCGAGGGATTGGCGTGAAACGGTTTTAACTAAAAACCTATTTTGAAAACCCTGGTTTAGGGGCAATTTTGACCCCTTTGTAAACAATGCAAATTTAGGTGCTATTGCTCAGAACGAGCAATGGCACCTAAATTTCCATTGTTTACCAAGTAAAATGATTTAACGCTTAAAAAGACTTTATGGCGAGGTGATTAACCTGGGTAAAAAAAATACCAATTTAAGTTACAACCGTTTCACGCCAAGCCCTCGACATGCTATTTATTAATCATTACACTTGTCTATGCCCGTAGAATAAAAGTATCATTCCCGAAACCCTTGGTTAGCTATATATCTCTTTGCAGATTTCCATGGTCCTTAACCATTTCCCTCATACGACAATTCTGAAGCTGACGACTTGGAACATATTTTGTCAAAAAATAGAAAATCTCTATAATTGAATGGATAACCTATGACTAAAAGTGGAACACTTTGTGGCAAGAGGAGAAATTGCTCGTTTTGAGCAATTTCTTCTTTTGTCACTATGTTTTTAAAAAGCCGTCTACTGCAGAGGGAAAGGGTTAACACTTGACTAGCTTGACGTGATTTAGAAACGAGAAACTCGATACAAATGAACTTCCTGAGCTGGAGTCTTTTTGGCGCGATCATTCCCCGTTAACCTTTAGCATTTAGGGACAGAATGGTTGATATTTAGAATCATCCCAAGTCTGTAAATCTATCAAGTAGTCAGTTTCACCCTGTAAAGATGTTTTCCCCCCGCAGATTTGCAATTGTTGCTTTACAATATGTTTTTATATTCACGATATTTCATTCTTATAATAAACGGTATAAATCTGACTGCGTCATTCGATGTTTGGTCTTATTGCAACTGCGAATAGTAAAGACTCATGCATACGGGTTAGACAGCCCCGGTAGCTCAGTCGGTAGCGACGCGGGCTGTCACTCCAGGGTTTGTGAGTTCGAATCCCGGCTCGGCCAACTATCTTTCCGACGATTGACAAAAGTCAATGCGACATGCGTCATTCGTCTTTCACCAATGGGCTAAGTCTATGTGGAAAAGCAGCCAGTTGCTTGGGAAGATTGTTGTGTGGAGTACTGGTGTGAGAAAATAAGGAAATTCATGAGTAGGTGAACTGGCCGCCGTGATATATACTGAGAAATTGTTAAAAACGGCGTCAAACCTCAATAAATCGATCAATCGACAGCACTTGGTTATCTTTCCTTGACGGACTTTAACCCTTGCTTTCAACATGTGGACGCATCTACAGCACATGACTTTTCAAAGCATTGTGTCAACATGAGAAATTGCTTATATTTAGCAATTTGGGCCGTCCCGCGAGAAAAAACAACGTTGTGGACACGGATCAGCCTAAGCATGCCACGCAGGCTTACCCGGATAGACACTTTTCGACTCCTGTGGATTTTCTGTTTCGGGTTATCATTACTCTATACATCTATCCCCCTGAGACGGAATGTGTGGGCCCGGATCAGGCTGCGCGGATTGCGCAGGCTGATCTGGGACGATATATTAAGCAGAGGTCATAATGTTGGTTATCTCTTGGGACGGCTCATTTCTCAGCGTTCATATTTGTGGAAAGATCATTCAAAGTCTCCTGCTGCAGATGTGTTGTATGTTAGCAAGGATTATTATCCTGATGTGAATAATATTCCTGAAATTATATGATACAAGAATATGCTATTCGTTTGTCATTTCTTGTTTCATTGTTTTGTCAATAGTCCATAATTATCCGAGAACTTGTAAAACAGTAAATCGTGAAACTCTGTGCGTGACTTCAGCTTGGTGAGAGATCTAAAAAAAAAGGCGCGTTTGTTTTTTGTCACAAGACACATTTAAGACTAAATCGAATGAAATCATTAAGCGACTGTGGTGTATTTGTTTAATTAAACGTTAACATATTCAATCTAAAATATCAGAATGCTGTTCCGTGAAATCAACGACAAGGTGTTTAGGACTTGTGCAGATGGAGATCTCCATGTACGAGGGTTGATCCAAAAGTAAAAGGGTTTAGGACTTTTGTTATAATTTGGACAGACAAAAAATTAGAAAAACAAACCTTAGTTAGTTTATAAACAAATCAATATTTACAATGTATACATGACACATATGAGATTTGAATAGTGATTGACAAATAAAGATTATGCATATTGAAAATATTGTGGGTGACCAAGGTCATAACGTCATTCTGACGTCGCCGTATGAAGAGAAGAAAAAATATTCGTTTATGAAAAATGAATAAATTGCTTAATAACAGTTATAGATATATCTACACTCTTTATACACCACTAGACTAGTGCAATTATTTTTGGATCGACCCTCGTACATCCACATTATCTGATCCAAAGGCACACTTTTAGCCATACGCTTCCTGAATCTATTTGTGCATAGTGCCGCGGATTCAGATCTGAATCAATGTATATATATATATACCTACACCGAGGTAGGTATATATATTATGGCTGGTTGTCTTAGAATGTAATGTACAGCTATTTATTTACATGCCAATCACTTTTCAACGTGGCTGGTTTTATGTCAAAAGTTTCGCGTCTTACCATAACAGACTTCAGAGGTTCTTTAGGTTTTTGATTGCTTATATATGGTATCTTACGCCACTTTCAGCAAATGTTCAGATATATCAAAGGCGTTTCCTGCGTAAGTTACCGGTACGTCTGATCCATAAATCCTGACACCAGCGAGTAAGTTACCGGTACGTCTGATCCATAAATCCTGACACCAGCGAGTGAGTCGTAATGATAACACCACAATCCTAAACGCCTCCAGACGACAATTAATGACTTCCATTTTAAAAGTATTTTGTATGCAAATTGTCGAATGACTCTTATTGTTTGATCTGACACTTCCATCACAACGACTTTGTTTTAAAAACTTAGTTTAACCCTTTCCCCCATACGACAGATATGCAATAATAGACGATATATTTGAAATATTTAGGCAAACACCACAAAGTAACTTTAAATGAAAGCGTAAATATTGAATGAAGTTGATTGCTAGGGTAAGGGTTAGGGTCACACAAGGTGTCTGCTGCAGATACGTCAATATGCGTAGGTTGCCAAGTGAGATATATATGTTAACGTGCATTTCAATTTCTGAATACGAGGCAAACTTGGAATTTGTCTCTACGTATTTGATGGCAATATTTCTCGATTTTAACACAGAAACAATATGAGAAAAAAACACACGAAACGGGGTTAACTATATCAGCGCCAAAGGCAATATTGAGCTTTTTGCAAACAATACAGATTCAGGTGAGTCAGCTCGTAACGAGCTGTCTCACCTGAAATCTGCATTGTTTGGCTGTGAGTTATAAAAATATTCCAAAAATCCTAAAACATGAAAATAGAGTCGTCTGAGTTTGAACATGGAAGAGTCTACTTTAAACAATTCGGCGCTGAAAGGGTTAAGATACTTTAAATAGTCTCTTTATGTTTTGTGAATATATTTCGAAATAAAAACTGTTACCATTCTAAAGACACTTAGGAAAATCAAAACGCATTTTCTCGGAGCGAAGTGATAGCTATATAAAAACATCCCATAAATAATGCCGCTTTGCGCTATACTTATCGCTATAATGAGGCATAGTTTAAGCTAATCATACGGTACATTTCTTAGAAATTTTACTAAAAGACAAGAAAACAAGATAATGACAAACGTTTCCGGAACATTTTTCTAAGCCGCACCAATCAAAAACGGGTATGGTTTCATGAGTGAATGCTATTGGTTGATGGTGGAGTCACGATCTCATTAAAAATCAGACCAAAACAACTTATATGTAGGTCAGTCTCATTAAAACTAGATCTTAACAAATCAGGGGCGTAGCTATGCACTAATCAATGTGTAGGCCGTCTCGTGAGAGAAAATCAACATTGTGGACTCTGCGTAAAGTATCGACCTGGATCAGCCTAAGCATGTCACACAGGCCTACCCGGATAGACACTTTTCGCCCCTTGTAGATTTTCTGTTTCAGGAATCACTACTCTATACAATTATCCCCCTAAGACGGAATGTGTCGGCCGGATCAGCCTGCGCGGACAGCGCAGGCTGATCTGGTCGATACATTACGCAGATGTCTATCGCCGCAGCTGTAATTTTGGGCATTTTGAGAAAAAATGTGTAGGCACGTGTCTACAGTGCCTAAAGGGAGCTACACCCCTGCCAATATACGTACATAGAAGTTTTCTTGGTCTCATTTTTAATGAGATTGTATGAATACGAATGTGCGAGTTAAGATCTGGTGTTAATGAGATTGGGTGACTCGCTACAGCATGTAGTCATCAACGACGATGCTATCAACTAAGGGATAGCGAGCTCGAACACCGGCTTGGCCATTTATTCTTTTCCGATGACTGCCTTAATTCAGTGCAACTAGCATCATTCGTCTTCTATAATTGGGCGTCACAGAACATGTGGGAAAGTAACCAAAATGTCCGGCAAGAATAGTATGTAAAATACAGGTGTGAGAAGGCAAGCATACCAATGTTAGTTCATCTGACGTCCGTGATGTAAGTGAACTAAAGTTGAAAATAGCATAAGTTTTTTCTAAAAATCGAAACTCTGTACAGCCCTATAAATAATAGTTAACACAAGCATTGGCTAAATGAATTACTTGGTTGTTTTGACACCCTTCCAAAATCGGAATAGCAACGACTCTTTTCAGTCGGAACATAATTCTATTATATTCATGTAAGCGTATAGCGTTTCTTTAAGCATACTCCGTCTTGATAGCTTTTTTTTGTCAAATAATTTATAATACTTTCCCGATTTCAGTAAATCTTCTCTGAAGACATCTGGGGAAACTATGGAAACAATCTGTTAATGTTAATATCATTTATTGATTATTGATTAAAGTTGTAAACATTGGCAAATCAAAAACAAATCTCCTTTTGCCACAATGTTTTCAAAATTCCTCCTCTACAGAGGCGTCAGAAAGCGTTTGTAGGATACAGTATTACAGAACAAATGAATCAATCGTTTTAAAGAGTAAAATCCGATTTAAAAAGTCGCTTTAGAAGTCTTCCGTATCAGGTAATATATTAGATATTTAGTGTTATTACTTTCTTTTAAAATGGATATTTTGTTTCTTTTATCAAAACATTCATAGATACAAGAAGCTATTGAGATACATAAATATTTATTTTCAGAAGATAAAGCAAAAGAAATGTATCATTGCAGTTTAGATATTTTATATTAGGCGTTAAAGGGCTTTTTTTTTATGTTTTAAAATCTTATTTGACCCTCTAAGCTTATGTTGTGGGTATTCAAAAGAATCGTCTCAGTGAGACGATTCTTTTGAGAGCCCACGCCATAAGGTTTGCTTTAACTATAAGAGATAAATTGTGCGGGAAAGAGCTGAATACCCTTCTATATCTGGACCGCTGTCAGACGTTTTCTACATTTTGAAGAATAAATAATCTCTCTTCTTCAAATGAAGTGGACATATCTTACAAAGCCTTTAGTATTTGTGAATATCTTTGTATCTGCCTTTTCAATGGCCAAATCATGTTCACTTAGAAGTTGTTCAGTTAAGCACAACTGTTCCACTAAGTTAAGTTAGTCCACATTAACGCTGCAGTAGCAATCTCTCCTACACTTCAACTCATTCAAACCAGACCTTAACGCTGTAGTAGCAATCTCGCCTACACTTCAACTCATTCAAACCAGACCTTAACGCTGTAGTAGCAATCTCGCCTACACTTCAACTCATTCAAACCAGACCTTAACGCTGTAGTAGCAATCTCTCCTACACTTCAACTCATTCAAACCAGACCTTAACGCAGTATTAGCAATCTCTCCTACACAATCGATTGTGTACAACAGAAGAGAAAACCCCTATACATATACGAGATAGAGAAGAAGCGGTGATTGTCTTGTGTTTCGATTGTACAGAATATTTAAATGTTTAGTTTCAATTCAAAACGAGGTTACCTGCGGCATCGTCAGATCCAATATACGTACAGCGAAGTAGTTTGGTCTGATGGAATGAGATTGTGTCTGCTTGTTCAACTTGTAACTCCGAGAAATGATAAGTACACTTTTGAAATAGAGTTGAGATATGAAGAGAAGGGAGAAATTGCTCTTTCCGGGCATATACTCATGATGTCATCACGTATTCAAAAATATTCTACTTCAAATGTGTCAAATGTATACCAATGCAGTTTTAGATCATTGTGTTCTAATAACAGTACCTGATCTCGTCAATTTAAGAGTGAACATTTCTCGCTCAATATTGTTTCAGTTTAACACGTTGTTCAATCATCAAGCAGAGAGAATAAAACAACACGCATGAAAATAAAACAAAAACCCACCTAAATTTAAGTCTCGACTTATTAAGTTTAGACAAAATACCAAATGGCCGAAAAATTCACTAATTTTGCTCCAAATGATGTTTGCCTACATATGAAATTTAAACTTCGTCATTCAGTTTTACACATGACGCTGTGGGCGAGTGTTGATTCTTGTATATTAATTTTAAAATTACCGTAAAAGAAGACGATAGTGCTCGTTATTCGTATTTCCATTTCCCGTTACGTTTGATGCTAATATTGTTCCCTGTTTCAGAGATTACGTGCAGTTAGTAGCATCCACACAAGGACATTTTTAATTAAGATGTTTCTCATATTTGTTGTTTAAAGGTCAGGTTACACAGGGATTATTATTTTAATTAGAACTAACAATTAACATTTGTCGTATTCTCCTAGAATTTTGAAGTTTAGAAGCGTTGGAAAGGCGTGACTTCCGAGATTCCCGATGATCGTATTTGACAACCTCCGGTAGTGGGCGTGCAACAAGAAAAAAAACATAGGAATAATATTTACCGCGAAACTAAATGAATTGTATTGTTTATTTCAGCTGCGAAATGCGACCATTCAGAGAGCGACTGCTTTGGTTGTGCCATATTAAGTTACGGTCGTGAAGGCTATGTCTACGCTGTAGATCGGCTGGTGCCATTGGAAGTTCTCGTGGTTCCCTTCAAGGCTGATAAGTGTCCAAGTCTGATAGGCAAGCCTAAACTATTTTTTATTCAGGTAGGTTTATGTTTTTTTCTTCAATTGTGAAGTTTTTAAAACTTTTCGCACTTTTCAAAATACTCGGCGCTATAGAAAATCCAAACGTAAGGCAACTGCGACTTGTTCAGATCCAGATCACCCTAAGCATTGGCGCAGTCTGATCCGGATCTACACTGTTCATACACAATAAAAGAAGCATCCACGAAAACATTGACATAACAAGTACAATCGAACCTGTGAAAAAGACCATATTGGAATAGCAATTCCCTGTCTAAGGCTACCATACTTTTAGCATTTCAATGTCTCATGTTCGGCATAAATGACCCTGCCAATAAAGGTTTCCTGCGATTAAAGGTCAGATTGCTGTCGTATCATGGTTGAGCTGTATACACAGGTCCAGCTGTGTATTTATGTCATATGGTGCGTTTTTGACATTTTTCATACTTGTAAAAGTACCTTAGGATAGACTATTTAGATCACGACTTATATTTGATTCGGAGAGGTTTGCACGAAAGTCTCAAGGTTTGATTCCACTCATCTCTGAATTTCATCAATCCTAGACGTTCCAGTGGTCTCAAGGCTAGCGCTCTGGTTCTAGATCAGCGTCTCCCGTAATAAAGTGACTAGTATAAAAAAGTCGGGATATTATCGCCCGCGCCATACTTTCGACAGACTTAGATTGCATACACTTCAGACTACCTATCTAAAGAAAGGAATTTATCTCAAGTGTAGTATTTTTGGCAATCGAGTCCCATTTCTGCTAGAAACGACATCTTGTCTCGAGAAAATTTGGATTACTTTTTCATTCACGGTGACTAATATACTTACATATAGTCTCCACGATGCCTGTGCGTACGCGTGTCCGTTCGTAGTGTTGTACGTACATGCGTATATGTATATGGCAAGCTCATTCCATGATTTGCTTAAGTTTCAAAAATGGTTTTGTTTATTTATTGGACAGTTATCATGTATTTATAAAATGAAGATACATAATTACCTAAGCTTGATGAAATTTCATCCCAAAAACCCTCTTTTAAAGTTCGATGATATGCACCTTTTTTCTGCCGATCGCAACGATTTTGGGTTTTTATTTTGAGAGCAACTCGAGGGTTTGGCGTGAAACAGTTGTAACTAAAATGGGTATTTTTTTACCAAGGTTAATCACCTCGCCATAAAGTATTTAAAAGCGTTAAATCATTTTACTTGGTAAACAATGGAAATTAAGGTGCCATTGTTCGTTCTGAGCAATGGCACCTAAATTTGCATTGTTTACAAAGGGGTCAAAATTGCCCCTAAACCAGGGTTTTCAAAATATGTTTTTAGTTAGAATCGTTTTTTACACCAAGCCCTCGAACTGATAGTAATGTACTATTAACTAACACTCTTTCAATATGTATTAGCTTGCGAAGGACGTCAGTATTGATAAATTGGTTTTGTATTACTTACGGTCATTGCATTTGTTAGTGGAAGTATTAGCTTTCCATGTTACCGACAATCCTATTTCGCTTGGCTGACGGAATTCAGTGGAATAACAACTCGCTGGTTAGACATATATTTGTTATTGGTATTCGTTATGTCTGTCTGTATTGACACAGGTTCATGTTCTGGAATATGTGTCTGGCTTGTTCTAAGATGATTATGACAAGCATGAAATCAAACCTTACTTAGTTGATTTACTTTATTGGTCTGCTACATTTGCTGAGGAAACCAAACCTCAGTTTAAAATAACGGAGGCACTTTAACTGTACTTGCATGTAAGAATGTTTCATCAGTCGAGACAAAGCGTACCTTTTTGTAAAGAGGCTTTCACGATGAGTTTACGATTATATATCGAACAGGGATCATGATGAACTTGCATGGATGCACAGGCTGGTCTTTATCGTCGCTCGTTGCAACGTCCCGAAGATCGGTATTCGTGTGAAATGTTCCATATAAGGAATTGAATACTTGATGTGTTGAATTGACGTATTTTATTC
>JASEVX010000004.1:27651840-27720667 GCA_031761405.1 Serripes groenlandicus
CCTAACAGCCTTATCGACTGCTGACAAACATCTACATTATTGTCTGTGTTGTAATGTAGAGAGTTGCTAATCTGGGAAGATGTTTGTTGTGCAATACATAAAGCGAAGAAACACGTGGATATATGAACCTGTCACGGTTAACAGACGGAACTATTTTTGAAAGCTTAAAATCCCTATCATCTTATCAATCTTTTAACTACTCGCTACACATGTAGACAGATATGCTATCCTGATTGTCCACCCTCTCGCGTGCACGTTCCTATATTTATGTATGTGTTCCCCCGACATCAATATCATTTGAGCAATTACTGTCTTGTATCAATTACCATAACCGTGTCTGCCCGTAATAGACGAAAGGGACCCCTGTTGCAATGTAGTAGCATACAGTATCGCAAGTCTCGCCTACAAGTCACGCAGTCCTTGATGTTACTATACTCATATCAGTCTGACACATCCGCCGGTTCTGAGTAGACGATACAAAGCCACCTATCGCTGCTGTAACATACTTATCAAGTGATTGTATACTTACTAAAACGTTTAAGACAGAAACAAAACAAATCATACAGATGTAATTGTTAACAATAACTGAATAAGATATATTACACATGTGCTATAATGTATTATGGTATAATTTGAGATGTTTCCGTCTCTATATGAAATAAGGATGTTCAGTGTATCCGTCGATATTGCACACAGTATTATTTAACGCAGTGGTAATGCACTAAGACTCTTTTCATGTGTTGCTAAAGAAGAAACTTTAAACATAAAGTTACGCTACAAAGCGCTAGACAGAGGGATTTAATCTCTGATAATTTGTTGTCATTCTCAGATCTAACGCAAAATAGAAGATGTGCATTTACTTTACTGAACATACTGTGAGGTCAAAAGGGGCATCCAAATCGTAATAAAGATCTCAAATATCCACGTGTTAATTCTAGAATAAGAAAAAAGCACGGTTTTCTGAATGTAATTCACTTATAAAAAACAATAGTTACACATGTTAAGATATTATTTTGTCGACGATTTTATTTCGATTTGCTTGCATCAAATTTGGAAACAAGAAACTTGAGCTTTTAGTAAATTAACAATTGTTTTGTTAAATTCACATTAACGATTTATCGCGCAGTTATTGTTGATGGTTGCTATGGTCGTGGAATCGACCTACGTGGCATGAAAACCAACATTCGGAGATTTCATAATTGCCGTTACCGGTAATAACATTATCGGTTGAATATCCAGAGGCTTGCCTGGTGCAAGTGCAAACACAGAAGTTTTTCTATTAGACTTTGCTGAAGTGCAGGCTGATCTGGATCTATGACAGTCTCAAAGATTTGTTATCGAGGGACTTTCTCATAAGACTGGTTTCATCTATTTTCAATTATACATATATTTAATATCTAATATTTATGCATGAGGTTTCTTTAGAGCTAGAATTTGACTTAATAATTTTAAAATACATTTCAAATTTCATTATATTCTTCGAATATATAATAATCGAAAGCAAAATTGATTTTGTCTATTTGTTTATATAATCCATGATCCCAAATAATAAGAAATGTTATTAAATAATGTTTAAATTATTTGAAACCCATTCAACCATTTGTGTTACACATTTCGACAGTGACGCTTCTGAAAACATTGTACATAGTCTGTGTTTATCCTCTAAAACGTAACCGTTTTCCTGCTGAGTTTATCAGCGTTGTCTGTTTAGAAAATAGTATGTATGACTTTTCTCTTGTTAAAACAATTTGATTTAACTTGTTTTTTCAAAAATGATAGCTGTTATAGTCTGGAACTAGTTAGCCCTATATGCCTGTGGAGTAGATTTCGAACGTCTTTCCCTCCGAAAAGGTCGGAAACTAGCAGTTACGATACGGGCTACATTGTATTACGAAAGCCATTTCATAGATGTATAAACAATCAAAGCACTGAAAGTACCAGTGGGACGGTTGTGTTGGAAATTTTAACTTAACGGGGCAGATTTCCATATAACCAGACAGCGGGAAAAACAGAAAATTGGTGTATTACATTACATGCCCAGTATTAATATTACGTAGATTTTTCGTAGTTTTGTTTTGTAAAATCTACTAGGTATGTATACCTATTAAATCTCGGATGACGCTGTAAACATGGAAGATGCATAAGACATATTTATAAATATTGTTCTTTTAAAACTAAATCAACACATGACCCTGGTCTGATGCAAACAATGAAAATAAACGACGAATATGACGATGCCATTTTTTATTATGATTGTTTGAATTTGATCACATGGCTACATTGTATTACGAAAGCCATTTCATAGATGTATAAACAATCAAAGCACTGAAAGTACCAGTGGGACGGTTGTGTTGGAAATTTTAACTTAACGGGGCAGATTTCCATATAACCAGACAGCGGGAAAAACAGAAAATTGGTGTATTACATTACATGCCCAGTATTAATATTACGTAGATTTTTCGTAATTTTGTTTTGTAAAATCTACTAGGTATGTATACCTATTAAATCTCGGATGACGCTGTAAACATGGAAGATGCATAAGACATATTTATAAATATTGTTCTTTTAAAACTAAATCAACACATGACCCTGGTCTGATGCAAACAATGAAAATAAACGACGAATATGACGATGCCATTTTTTATTATGATTGTTTGAATTTGATCACATGACTCGATCACAAGACTTACCAGGTACTCGCAAAAGAGATTCCATGGTATTTTTAAACGGGAAAGGATAGGACGGGTTTTCAAATAGACAAAACTGCTTATTTTCTGTAAATGAATGAAATAGGGGACATCTACGACCTTCTCCATCTTTCCATTACATAGATCTTGACAATTATGGGAGTAATTTGAATACGTATCAGATATGGTCAAGCGAAATAATCAGATCGGCTGGGGGCAGACAATTTTGTCCAGGGAATTTCAGATGAATATGTAAGACTAATATTGTCTCCCATTGGACAATAATGGTTTTGCTGAAAGTTGAATACGTATCAGATATGGTCAAAGTGAAACAATTCAGATCGGCTGGCGGGGCAGACAATTTTATCCAGGGAATTTCAGATGAATATGTAAGACTAAAATTGTCTCCCATTGGACAATAATGGTTTTGCTGAAAGTTGAAAGTGTTTTTTGAAAACTATATTATCCTGTGAGTGATTTGCATCCAACCCTGGTTTGCTTTTGACTGTATTGACACCTTCAGAGTCATTATAGAACAACCTCTATTTTCTGAAATTTAAAGTAAAATCCAGTAAGGGATAAGGGTGAACTATCATTTGACGTCAAAAAAGGTGGAATGACCCCTGAGTTTTTGGTGCTGGTATGGAAGATATAAGAATGGACTTTGATTTAATACAGGTTTGTGGCTTCTTTCTAATGCTAAGAAAGCATCCTGACCAATAATGGTCTCCTATGTAAAATAAATTGCTTCCCTTTGACCATATAACGAGTTGGGAACCATATGGAGTTCAGCACCTTTAATGTGTGGCAGGCAGTTGTACCTGGTTACGAATCGTGCATGTATGTACACGAGCTATGTTTGTTAAATACTAATGCTTTCACTAAACATCGAGAGAATTCACTTAGTTAATTGACTAGGACCACAACATCAAGACCATAATCCTTAAACCCACTGTCGATGATGCAATGCTCGTATGCGGGGTGTGATTGATAACCATACCACAGAAGTAGCCAGCATGGTAATTCAAGAATGTACAATTTGTAACCGATTAGATGGTCATTGAAAGAAGACTGTGTAGACATGATTCTAGTAAAGAAATAGTGAACTATAACATAATCCATGTAAAGAATTTACAAGAGGGTCAAAATTACCATTTGTGGCTCATCTGATACATGTTTATGATCATATGTGACACAAATTCAACCGGAATCACACACATTCTGTTTGATTTTCACAACACAAACATTCTGACTTATTTACATGATAAGTTGCTATAAAATGTAACTTAAATTGTATCAATAAGGGTTTCTTTGGAATTAACCAGTTGGTCTTGTTTTTTTAAATGTCAGATGATCCACTCAAACTCTTTGACAAAAGTTGATGATGATTAGGTATGATGATTTTAATATGTTCACTATATACACATTCAAGTGGATCATGTGGTCCTGAATTGCACACCTGATTTAATATAAATCAAAAAGTGTTCTATGTGTTTATATACATACAAGTAAAACAAGAAACGCCCCCTTTGAGTCTAACTGTAGAGGTTTCTAGGGGGTCTCCCAACAAACAATTATACCAACTCATCTTGGAATCATTAACACAACTGTGTGTCAAAGGCCCATATTTCTCTGCAATAGTAATTGTTTATAAGTAGTATTTTGTTTGCATAAAGAAGAAATATCCTTGGACATTTTTAGGAAACATCTTCATACTATTACCATGAGTCTGATTCCAAGGTTTAATTGTTCGTTGGAAGACCTTCTGCAAAAGCCATAGTGATTGGTTGATAAACATGGCTCCAATGAGGCATCAATACAGGTACGTTAGAGTAAATGAATGAATGAATGAATGTATATTGTTTTATGGCGCATCGACAGCTAAGGTCATTTAGCGCGCAATTAAATTTAATTATTCATGATCACTGGGTAAACAAACCAGTACTAGGCTAGAAAATGTGCATTGCCCAAGGGCACTCCACCATGACCGTAGTGCCGCGACTGGGGATCGAACCCGGGACACCCGGTTTCGAAATCCCCGACGCTAACCACTTGACCACAGCGAATTCCTACGTAAAAACAAAGAAAACTATTAAATTACTGTTAAATCAGGTGAGCGAAATAGGACCATCACGGTCCACTGGCATGTGTATATAATGAACTCTTGTCCAAAAATAAAGGTCAGGTTTGAATACCATTTGGCACAAATGTTTCTTGGTGACATTTTAACATGATCTGTCGAACAACATGGTCGTTAATGGGCGGGGACTGTTTCCTTATATGTTTAATATAACAATGTTTACAAAATCATATCCAAAAGTAAAGGCTAGACGTGAAAATAATTTGTCACAAATATTGCTTGAGTGACTCTATACCAAGATTTTTCACATTATTCTGACCTTTTGAAAACCTTTGATCCCAGGGGGCGTGTTGGTTTTTACTTATATGTACATGTTTATACAAGAAAAGGCGCAGCTGTTCCTTGGACAACTCTTTCACAACATTGTTGAACATATTCCGATCCGTTGAAAAACATAGACACCGGGGGGATTTTCTCGTATTCATTGTACGGATAATGTAAGTTCATAGAAAACTATTTATGATCTATTAAATATGGTGAGCGACATAATACCATCATAGTCTTCTCAGTCAAAGGAGCAATGTGATATATTCTTATCAATGGACTTTATACAATTTTACCAGAATAAAAATCTAGGTAAAGGTCAATTGATAGCTTGCATTATCTTGGGTGAAAACTAGGTCACCAGATCATCTCATAGAATAACATTATGTGTGCCATAAATTTGACATATACAACCCATCAAATGAACATTGGTCAGAATGTGTTTTCTAAGCAAAGGTCGAATCTGGGTAACATTGGGTCAAACAGGATCACACGGCCAACTCAAAGAAAAACGTTATAATTCTAAACTAAATATCCATTACCCAATTATCAAGCAAATTGATATTTAATATCCGCATTTAAAATCCAATCTTAGGGAAAATAAATCCGAATGTTTGTCTCAATGATTTGAATGCCAAGTTCGATTCTGGATCATCTTTGGTCAAAATCTAGATCACGCAGTCACGTCAAAAGAAAACCTTGTTAACTTAACCTTGATAACACTTTCCCACATAAAACTATTCTTCAGCAGACGACTTTGAGATCATATCTACATCACTGTTGAACTTATAGATAAATGATGAGATAATTATTTAGGTGTTGAAAATATTGTGGCAAAAGAAGAAATTGAATATACTAAACGACCTTTCCACACATCCGCTTTGTAAATATCTTTTTTATTCCTGAAGACATTAGTCAACTGATAAATCAAGTCGGTCATCAAATGTGTTTTCTACCCAACTCGAAATGCACGTATATTGCTTGCTTTCTACGTGCCATCTGGCTGCCCTTATTGGCACTCAGGGTTAAGGGGTAAGCATTACGACTGACTGGTTGGTGTCAGGATAAATGGACCAGTAGACTTGGTAACTCATTCAGAAAACGCCGTGATATAATTGAAAAAAATATTGAAAAACGACTTAAAACACCACAAAACCAAATAATCAATTGAAACCGGGAATGTCGGGTTCGATCCCCACTCGCAGCGCAAAGGTTATGATGGTGTGCCCTTTGTCAAGGCACATTTCCTAGCCTAGAACTGATTTATTTACCAAGGGATCATGGATAAGTGAACTGTCGCCATGATATAACTGAAATAATGTTGAAAACGGCGTAACCCCAATAAAACAAATACTCCTACTAAAATCACATATATCAACCCAAGTTAACTGACATGCGTAACAAAATTGAAAAAACAAATGAGTAGATTCAAACATGATGCGCCTTGTGAGAGTACTACACACATTGTTCAGTTATATCACGGCGATGCCTGGGCAAGTTATAAGTACTACTGGTCCATTTTTCCTAACATCAGTCAGTCGTTATGATAAGCCCGGAACCTGAGCGTAAAGGAGGGCAGCCATAACTGCAAATTAATAAGTATTTGGTATGACCCGATCTGGGATCGAACCCGCGACCTCCCGCTCTCTACCACTACAACACCGAGGTGATACGTGGACAGGTACGTCATTCATTGTTGGAACTCACATACTGTGTCATCTTTTAAATCCATTTTTTCTTTGATCATCAATAAGGATTGTTTGATTAGGGTTTAACGCCAATTTTCCAGCCATATCACGGCGGACGGTTTACCTATTCAGGTTTTTCCTGGCTTTCTCTAATCAGTACTCCACACAGCATACTTTCAAAGAAACTGACTGCTTAACCACATAGACTGTTAGCCCATTGGTGAAAGGCAAATGACGCGTGTCACAGTAACTTTTGTCAAACGTAGGTGAACGAACTGGCCGCCGTGATATAACTGAAGGTTTTTTCTTTATCCTTTCCCACTCGTAGACGCTTTTTGACGTATTTTGAAACAAATGTGACCAAAGCAGAATTTGCTATATACGATTTATTTTCTTTTGTCACAATGTTTTCAACTGAATACAGTTAATATACCTTCATGTGTAGAGATTGCCTAGATTGTTTTCAAGCAGACGACTTCTGAAAACAATTTAAGAAAAAGAGAAATTGCTCTAAACCAGTAATTGCGTATTTTTCCACAATAATTTCAATTTCTTCAGAAATTATGCTCTCATTCATAAAGAGTTTCCACAATTTTGCCTAGAGATGTGTTCAAAATCGTCAAGGGCAGAATTGATATTTGTGGGAACGAGATAACGTTCGTTAACCCGAGATGCAACCATTAGCAATTGTCTTTATGTGTAAAGATGGTATAGCCATATAAACCCGCACACAAATCCCGTGCAGCCAGTGCAGATATGTGAGAGAATCCGCAGACCCTTTCTTAAATATACACTGGTCGATCATGATTCATAAAGGGTTACAATAAAATTAAAAACACTTTCAAAAAAGGTAAATGCGTTTTGACAAATTTGAATTAGACGACTTTATAAATAATTTTGAGAAAAGGAACTCGATCCTTTTGCAATGGTCACATGTCATAGAGATTATAAGTAATTTCTAAACCTTCCATGTAGACGCATTTTTACGATCATGTATAAGAATCAGACGACTTTTGAAAACATTATGGCATAAGTAGCAATTGTTCTAAACCAGCTATTTCTCCCTATGCCTCAATGATTGCCATTTTGTTCATGTATTATACTTGTATTTATTGAGATAATCAAGAATGTTTACATAATGGTCCGTTGTAGATGTGTTGTATATTGGTAAGGGTTTACCTGCAAACCAACTCTTGGTAATTTTCTATTGGTGAAAAATTATTAAAGCCAAATAAACCTTGCTCATAGAGCACGTGCGACCAGTATAGACGCAGATCAGTATGGGAATGCGCATAGATCTGTAACTGGATCTACACTGGTGGATCATGAGACACAGAGGGCTACAAACACCTTCTTAACCATTTCCCACATGTAGACGCATGTTCACTCATATGAAGTAGACACATTTTGAAACAATGTGAAAAAAGGAGAAACTTTTCAACAACAAGTTCTCCTTTTGTCACAATGTTTTCTACTACATTAATAAATAGAGATTTTCCATAATTTCGCCTAGATGTTTTCAAATTCGTGTGTTGCAGATTTATTGATATGAGGTAAGAGGTAAAGAATTAACTTGGTCTTCTCTACACTAACATATAACACAACATATATATGCGATGCCAGACGAGCGCTATGAGCAAGACGAGCGCTATCCGTGTTTAATGAAGTACAGAGCAGTATGACATAAACAGTGTAACAAGCAATGATATAAGGAATTTTTTACGTACATCTTGAAGTAATGTTCCTTGTCATGAAGCTATGAATGTAACCTTGATTTGCTGAAGCGAACTGACTCGCCCAGGAAAAACACAGAGATCAAAACATCATGTTTTCAAAGGGTGGATGGAATTGCTCTGAGAAACCTGTGTCCATTTGTCACCTGTCAGATCGCTATGAATGTTGGACCTCATTCGATTTTCACACATACATGACAAGAAATTTATATCATTAGAAACATTAGAAAGTAAGTTGATTTGATAGCAAATGGGAATTTACCCTTATTAACAAATATTTCACCGAAAGACAAAAATTTAACTTGCTCGGTGTCGTCTGATAGAATGACCAAAACCTGGACTGAATATACACACATGTACATGTGTCTGCACGAGATACCCCATACAGGGAATATCCATTATTTCACTACTGTGAACCATGTACGCGTTATTTCTTACACGTAACGCTTAAGACAAATATTTCACTCTATACTAGCGAAACGCGTGAAATAGATAGTCTTCTCTACACTAACATATAACACAACAACATATATATGCGATGCCAGACGAGCGCTATAGAAACACAAAAAGAGCGGGCTGGACTGACTGATCCGAGCTATCCGAGTATGACGCTAGAGCGACAGTACTGCAGACGTATCAAAGCACCCAGTACACCCATCCATGTATGCCCGACGTTTTAAATAACGTATTTATCATTAATGCGCATCTTAAACGGCAGACTAGGATTGAGTTAAGGGTTATACCCTTCATGGATGCTTTTCCACATACTATTAATTTCATTTTAAAATGCTAGTGATTTTGAAACAGAAAGTCTCCTCTCCAAAGAGTCAGAAATATATCCATCTTTACTATTCTCTCCTTTCCACCTACCATGCTTTTTCCAACAACGGTCATTTACACCAGCATTTGCTGCTGCTGTAGCACCGCCAGCTCGCAAGGAGTGAAGACCTATGTTTAAATCCGTGACCACCTCTCTCAACCTAGATAACAGAGTCTCTCTAGTGCGGGTATAACTTAGTGATTTGTTTTTGCTGATAAGCCCACACCTTTCCTTTGAATGAAAGCCGGGTCTAAACATAAACATATCCTCTGAAGTGCTTAACTTTGCTACATCGAGATAGCGTTTAAGCATATTATAAGGACAGGCGATGGTGCTACCTTTTGCAATAACGATCTCATGACCCTGTCGGTATTGGTCTGTTTTGCTTTTTCTAATAAGGAGAGAGTAGTGGTCGCTGAAAAAAGTGACGTCATTACAATGTAAGTTTACAAGCTCATCAAAACGTAAAAAACCTGTAAATGCTGTTAAAATCATGCATAAGCCACGAACTATCAGAACGTCTGTGGATGTACTGTACTTGCTGCACAGCGTAAATATAACTTCTACTGATATTGGATCCTTTTTCCGTACTGGTTTGGCTAACACACGCTTCGATGCCTCCATTAAGTTTTTGACGAATGAATTATCTGTTGGATCAGGTAAGTTTCTGAGTGAATGTGCCCATTTTATACTATACACTGTCGTTAATACAACGGAGCTGGATACACGTTTGTCTATGAGCTCTGTTAGATACAACGCTATATGAATCGGGGATGCTGGAATTGCTGATCCCCCTTTTTCAGAAATGAACTGTTCCCACTTTTTGAAATAAGCCCAGTACTTAACGTTTGTGCTGTCACTTCTTGCCAAAACAAGGAAATCCGCCATCTTGGTCGAGAGCTCTCCAAACCGATCGCTATCTACACCACTACTCTGTACTTCTGCATCTATACTTTCCTTCAGACTCAGACCTGTCAAAAAAATATAACCATTATTTATCGATTTCCATATACCTCGCCCCCTCGAACCGTAATGCTATGAACCCAAAGTTCAATTCTCTTCCATCGAATATGCCATTTAGACCTTTTCCTCTCACTGTTAACCTACCGGGAGGAAACAGTACTGTATCATGTATAAACTTTGCTCTTTTATTGCTTTCTGGAAACAGAACTGGCCAATATGGCGACGACCTCCATATTGGAACAAGTAATGTACATTTGCATCTTTCATTCATAATTTTGCTCAAACACTGAGTGACCAAACGTGGTGGAGGAACTAACCAACCATTTTCTCGAGCCCAATTGCAGTTAAAAGCATTTACACCTGCTGTACCTGGACACCAGTACTTTGAAAAGAATCTGTTGCATTTTGTATTGTAATTACAAGCAAATAAATCGCAACTATATGGACCCCAAAGTCTGTTTAATGTATCAAAAACATGCGTTTTTACTGACCAGTCGTCGCTATCTGTGCATCTACTGAGAAAATCTGCTTCTATATTTTCCTTTCGTGGAACCCATTTCAAATCTAAATGGATCTTGTTTTGCTTGCAAACATTATCAACACTGACCGCAATAGACTGCAAATGCGCCTTTTTGCTACCAATATTTAAAATACTTGCCACGGTTTTATTATCTGTATGCACCAGTACTCTTTGACCTTTTAAACGTTCCAAAGAACTGTTCAATACTCTATGTACAGCCTCCAGCTCTCTCCATGTGGAGCTTAATCCACATTCAGTATCGGACCAACAACCTATGACGTCACTGTCCTCATTGTTTTCAATGTATCCTCCAAATCCAGCTCCACTGGCGTCGCAAAAGACGAACGTCTGCGCTTTTTGTGCAGACTCTACATATAAATGATGATAACTAAGCTCGGCTCCGTTTAAAGCCCTAATATTTTCCCGCCAAAAATCAATCTCATCTAATGCCTGCGAACTTACCATAACCGGTGCCGTCCAACTAGCCCTGCTAGTGACACAACTATACAGAGACCTTGTTCTGAAACGAGATACTTTTCCTACTGCGCTTTGCATTGAAATCAACTGACCAACTAAACATGCAATTTTTCTGACAGGAAATAGCAATTGCCCTGAAATTATTTCCATTAACAAATCTTCTATCAACAGCATTGATCGCTCTATACGATCTTCAATTACTGATAGTGTACCTTTAAGTGTATCCCAATTATAACCCAGCCAGGTAAAAAGTTGACAAGGAGTCCAAATGCATTTATCCTCTGCAACTATGAATCCAAACTCGGATAAATCTTTGTGCATATAATCTGACAGTTGTAATGCTGTTTCAAAAATACGAGCGCCCCCTAAGCCATCGTCAAGAAACATGACTATTCTTGAACCATTCGTTCTCCATTTAGTAACCACTACTCTCAGTAGTTTTGTAAATATGTAACCAGCCGTAGAAATTCCGAATGGAAGCGTTCTGAAGACAAAATAACGCGTCTCATTTTCCGATGGCCAGGAAAATCCTAAGTATGTGGTATGTTCAGGATAAATCATAATATGGTGGTAAGCACTTCTTATATCAAACGAAAAGAGGAAATCACCGGCTCCAAACATTTGCCGAGCCACAGACTGGTCTTCAAAACAACATCTATATTTGAATAACTCCGGATTAATATGACGACAATCTAAAACCAGTCTCGGTTTCCCGGATTTACCATAAGCCACTGTTAAAGGGTTGACTACTTTAGGTACATGCTCCACTTCTGAAATACACCCTTTACCCAAAAGACTCAATTTCGCTAAGTACAAAAACGGGATTATCCCGAGCAGACTTGTTATTTCTTAATATAACCGACTCTGGAATATTTCTGAAAGGCAGCTTATAAACTTTATTTACCACTTCTAAAACATATTCGTTAGCACCCGCCTTTTCCCAATGTTTTAAACAATGTTTTAACCTATTTACTGGTGTAGCAGACGCCTCTTTTAAAGTTGCACTCTCATTTACCCTCTCCAAAGGTTTAAGACAAATAGTACTTATCTGTTTCTCGTTATTTAGAGCACCATAACCCTCAGTACCAGCCTTGCATTCCTGCCTCCAGTGTCCCGGTCTGCCACACCGGAAACATAGCCCCGGTCTTCTTCCAATCGCATGTGTCGTTGGTAGTTGGTTCCGCCCGCTTGGTGTTGAAGACGTCGAAGGCGACGCGCTGCCTGGTGTGTAGGGAGCAAAACGACGTGTTCTGACCCTCTTCTCCTGTTTGAGCTTACGCTCGGTCTTTATCTGAGCTCTGTTGATCTTTTTCTCATCATCGGAGTCGTCCGCTAAGGGGTGAGCCTCGTATTCATGGACTACGCGCCATCCGCCTTCGGATGAGTCGGCCAATTTAATAAGTTTCTGACGGTGAGAAATAAGATCAATACCTTCTGCGAGCTTCTTCTGAGCCGTAAGCACAGCTTCCTGGGAACCGGTATCTATCGCCTCCGCAAGGTATCCGTGGGACTCTTGCATTTTTCCCAAGACGTTTTTGTTTAATCTGTGCTGTTCTTCATTCCCTTTCTTACGAAAGCTAAAAGTCTCGTTAGTATTGAAACCGTGCTGAAGTTTAGATAACTCCGTCTGCGTTATCTGCCTCTGGGAGTTAGCGACACGGTGTTCAAATGCGTCCAGTTTAGCAGACATGAGTTCCTCTAGACGCGTCAGCATTGCGTTTTCGGTGGCCATCTTGTACACGGAACGATTTAACTTGCTCGGTGTCGTCTGGTAGAATGACCAAAACCTGGACTGAATATACACACATGTACATGTGTCTGCACGAGATACCCCATACAGGGAATATCCATTATTTCACTACTGTGAACCATGTACGCGTTATTTCTTACACGTAACGCTTAAGACAAATATTTCACTCTATACTAGCGAAATATTCTTGAGGTGCGCTCTATGAAAATCTACCATTATGTGAAGATAAAATAAACCTGCACACATAGCACGTGCGACCAGTGTAGTTTCAGATCAATGTGAGAATCTGCATATATCCCTATCTGTATCTATACAGGTCGATCGATAGTCACAGACGGTTTTAAAAAACGTTTTAACCCTTTCCTTCATGTAGACACATTTTGATGCATTTGAAGCAGTCGACTTTTTAAAACAGTGTAGCAAAAGTAGAAATTGTACAAAATGTCTCATATGTCTCCATATATTCGCCAAGATCATTTTAAGTTCGTGTTTTTTTAGAAAGGTTTTAACCCTTTCCTTCATGTAGACGTATGTTGATGCATATGAAAAAGTCGACTTTTGAAAACATTGTAGCAAAAGTAGAAAATGTTCAAAATTTCTTCTTTTGTCACAAGTCAACGAGGGTTCAAACAAACTTCTGAACCCTTTTGCACACGTAATCACATTTTGCCGCATATGAAGTCGTATTTGAATATTTTGTCTTTAACAGTGAACAAGAGAAGGCACGCAGTAAGTGTAATCTGTTTCTTGTTGTTGTTGTTTGGCGTTGTTTACCATCGCGCTCGGCATTATTGCCATTCCGTTCCTTACATGCTATCATATATTACGCAGTAATTCTAGATGAAGAAGTGCAGACTTGAACATATATAAACCACAGAAATATCTGTTTCACAATGAATGTTGCCGTCTATCAAAAATGTAAATGTTTATCAAACTTATTCATACGAATCACAAGAAAAAAAATCGTGGTAGTACTTAAAGGGAGGTAATTTCTAGTATATACGCACAATTTAACTAAGTTCCCATTTGGTCTGACACCTTTGTCTAATAATACACATGTATGACGATTTAAATAAACAATTTAAAGGGAATACAAATATTTAACACAGCTAAACATTTAAATACATGTTCAGCAGCTAACCGTTTCCCACATACAACAACCAATTTGGTAGAGGAAAGTTTACGTCGTGCCGGGTTAGCTAGTCGCAATATAAAATCGCAAATATTGGAAATATACTTATACACAAACGGACGTTTCTAGTTTCAGTACATACAAAAACGATTCATACTTTAATTTACTTTAACATGTTGGTATATTGAAATGGGTGTTTCTGTGAGATTCACAGACTTAGTACGTTGAAATGAAAATTTGTTTATAACACTATAAATTTTATATTCATACCTATACATTAGGGTATCTACAAACAATTAATGAAATGTGTACACATTTATCTTGGCTTAAATTTGATTTTGATACTGTTACTAAATTAAATAATAGTTTTCATTTATATAATTTCAATGTTTATTAATCTTAATCATACGAATCACAAGGTAAATATCCTTGTATTGCTTAAAGGGAGGTAATTTGAAGTATCCAACAGTCCAACAAAAGGAGTTCTTTTTTCTTATTTCTACATGAACAACGAAAAATTGCGGCTTCTGTTTGACGCTTTGCGTCAAACATTCGTCTTGTAGATTTATTGGTATGTTGGAAAGAATTAACTTGTCCTTGAGATGCGCTCCATGAAAAACCTACCATTACTTTCCGTGTAAAGTTTGTGAAGGCAAAATAAACCTGCACACAGAGCATGTGCAACCAGTGTATAGAAAGGTTTTAACCCTTTCCCTCATGTAGACACATTTTCATGCATATGAAGCAATCGACTTTTGAAAACATTGTAGCAAAAGTAGAAAATGTTCAAAATTTCTACTTTTGTCACATGTCAACGAGGGTTCAAACAAACGTCTTAACCATTTTGCACATATAGTCGCATTTTGACGCATATGAAGCCGTATTTGAAAATTGTTCAAAACGAGCAATTCCTCCTTTTGCTACAATGGTGACAAGTCACAGAGGGATCTCATAAAACTCTTAGCCTTTCAGAATATGTAGACGCACTTTTGAAGAACATGAATGTTAAGCAGAAGAATTGTGATAAAAGTAGAAATTGCTAAACACAAGCAATTGCTCCTTTTGCCACTATGTTTTGAACCATTTTAAACTAATAATACCTTCATTTAGGTAGTTTCCATATATACGCCTAGATGTTTTCTTATTCGTGTGTAGAAGATTTATATGTACGTGGGGAAAAATTTAACTTGCATAGTGACCTTGTTTTTGACTCAACATGACCCATATTCGAACTTGGCCTAGATATCATCAAGACAAAGTTTCTGACATGCTCCATTCAGGTCAAAGTTTAATAAGACCTCATCTTCAATCCTATTTTAGTAGGCCCACTGACCCACCGGTGAAACATTAAGATGAACCAACGGAACTGCGTTATAAGGGCATGCCATAACTATCTCTGTGTTTAAACCAAAGGTGACCCAAAATGATGTAATAGTTTAATAGATAAACTCAAGAAATGCTGTACATTATTGAGTGGTGTGTAAGTTATTTCATTTTAATTATTATGAGATGAAAGGCCATGGGTTTGGTCCAACCTGTGGTCCCTATCGCCAACATCGGGTTTGCCGTCTCGGTCTTTGTTGTGGCATGTTTTTACAATGACTTTTGTTACATTGGCAGAAGTTGAAATCGAAGCATTTCATTTTTCGATGCTAGATTGCTAAACTGGTAGATTAAGGTAACAATCGTATAGAAATCAAAATCGATTTCACCAAACGATAGGTAGAAATCGCAGTCGAAATCGCAGTCGAAATAGTTCTAACTTCACAATAATTATGTTTTTAAACAATTCCGTGCTTAAAAAGGATTGATCGACACTAAACACTAGATTTGCACTAGGAGGGTACAAAGATCAATTTTAGTGACCCGAAATTAGTATTATTCCCCAAGCTGGCAATGATACTTTGAAACTAATTTGATGTTGGTAGCTAGGTGTAGTCATTGTGTGAGATACATTATTTGGATCTATTGTTATGCTTACATTTACAGGTTGCGATATACTAGTACATTCAGAGGACCCCACTGGCTGATCAGTGGAAACAACATTAAATAGGATGACAAGGATCCCATCTGCAACTGCCTCGTTATTTTTTCCATAGTCGATATTTTACTCTCCACCTGGATGATCAAGTATAAGGCTGAAATTATTTAACCCTTTCCCTCATACGACAATTCTGCAGCAGACGACTTTGAACGTATTTTGTCAAAACATAGAAAATCTCCATAATTGAATGGATAATCTATGACAAAAAGTGGAAAATATTGTGGCAAAAGGAGAAATAGCACGTTTTGTGCAATTTCTTCTTTTGTCACTATGTTTTTAAAAAGCCGTCTGCTGCAGAGGCGTCTATGAGGGAAAGGGTTAACTGCTGTTTCCTTTAACATGCCCTTAATATATTGTAGGTACTTAAGAAAAACAAGAAATACCTTAAAAAAGATAAACGGTGATCAATATGAGAAAGCACTGAGAAATGAAACATGCGCATATTATTTGACTTGAATATCAGAAAGATTCTATGCGTTTACCAAAGGCTAATCGGCCATCTCCATCCAGCTTTAGTTTCTATAAATAGATTATCAAGGCCGAGAATACGCCACATGAATGAGGTGTGTGAAGTTAGCGCGTAGATCGTAGTTCGTAGCTCAACCAAAAAATGTAATTGGCTGACCTGGGTCGTAGATCGTAGCTCAACCAATAGAAAAACATTGTGAATTGGTTGACCTGGGTCGTAGATCGTAGCTCAACCAATGAAAAAAAAACATTGCAAGTTGGTTGATCTGGGTCGTAGATCGTAGCTCAACCACTTTAAAAACTTTGTGAATTGGCTGACCTGGGTCGTAAATCGTAGCTCAACCACTAGAAAAAACATTGCACATTGGTTGATCTGGGTCGTAGATCGTAGCTCAACCACTTCAAAAACATCTCGGATTTGTTGAGCTGAGTCGTAGATCGTAGCTCAACAACTTTAAAAACATTCTGAATTGGCTGACCTGGGTCATAGAACGTAGCTCAACCACTTGGAAAACATTTCGAATTGGTTGATCTGGGTCGTAGATCGTAGCTCAACCAATAGAAAAACATTGTGAATTGGCTGACCTGGGTCGTAGATCATAGCTCAACCACTTCAAAAACATTGCGAATTGGTTGAGCTGGGTCGTAGATCGTAGCTCAACCACTTTAAAAACATTCTGAATTGGCTGACCTGGGTCGTAGATCGTAGCTCAACCACTTAAAAATCATTGTGAATTGGCTGACATGGGTCGTAGATCGTAGCTCAACCACTTCAAAAACATCTCGGATTGGTTGAGCTGGGTCGTAGATCGTAGCTCAACCACTTTAAAAACATTCTGAATTGGCTGACCTGGGTCATAGAGCGTAGCTCAACCACTTGGAAAACATTTCGAATTGGTTGATCTGGGTCGTAGATCGTAGCTCAACCAATAGAAAAACATTGTGAATTGGCTGACCTGGGTCGTAGATCGTAGCTCAACCACTTCAAAAACATTGCGAATTGGTTGAGCTGGGTCGTAGATCGTAGTTCAACCACTTTAAAAACATTCTGAATTGGCTGACCTGGGTCGTAGATCGTAGCTCAACCACTTAAAAATCATTGTGAATTGGCTGACCTGGGTCGTAGATCGTAGCTCAACCACTAGAAAAACATTGCGAATTGGCTAACCTGGGTCGTAGCTCAACCACTAGAAAAACATTAAGACTTGGCTGACCTGGGTCGTAGATGACTCAAATACATCGATATCTCGAACATGTCCATATCTCGAACATCTCGATAACTTGAACATCTCGATAACTCGAACATCTCGATAACTCGAACATCTCGATAACTCGAACATTTCGATAACTCGATCGTTTCGATAATTCGAACTTTTTGATAACTCGAACTTTTCGATAATTCGAATTTTTGATAATTCGAACTTTTCGATAATTCGAACTTTTCGATCATTCGACCTCTCGATAACTCGAACATCTCGATAACTCGAACATTTCGATAACTCGATCGTTTCGATAATTCGAACTTTTTGATAACTCGAACTTTTCGATAATTCGAATTTTTGATAATTCGAACTTTTCGATAATTCGACCTCTCGATAACTCGAACTTTTTAATAACTCGATATTTTTTTTAACTTGAACATTTTGATAACTCAAACTTTTCGATAATTCGACCTCTCGATAACTCGAACTTTTTGATAAATCGAACTTTTTGATAATTCGACCTTTCGATAACTCGAACATTTCGATAATTCGAACTTTTTAATAATTCGAACTTTTTGATAATTCGAACATTTTCGATAATTCGAACTTTTCGATAATTCGACCTTTTGATAACTCGATTTTTTTTTTAACTCGAACATTTTGATAACTCAAACTTTTCGATAATTCGACATCTCGATAACTCGAACTTTTTGATAACTCGAACTTTTTTTAACTCGAACTTTTTGATAATTCGACCTCTCTAATTCGAACTTTTTGATAAATCGAACTTTTTGATAACTCGGAAGTTTTTGATAAATCGAACTTTTTGATAAATCGAACTTTTCGATAACTCGAGCTTTTTGATAACTCGAACATTTCGATAATTCGACCTCTCGATAATTCGAACTTGTTGATAACTCGAACTTTTCGATATTTCGACCTCTCGACAGCTCGAACTTTTTTTAACTCGAACTTTTCGATAATTAGACCTCTCGATAATTCGAAGTTTTTGATAACTCGAACATCTCAATATTTCGAATATATCGATCACTCGAATATATTGATAACTCGAATATATAAATATCTCGATCTTTTTCAGTGGTTGAGCTACGATCTACGACCCAAGTCAGCCAATTCACAATGTTTTGTATGTGGTTGAGCTACGATCTACTATCCAGATCAACCAATTCGCAATGTTTTTCAAGTGGTTGAGCTACGATCTACGACCCAGATCAACCAATTTGCAATGTTATTTCATTGGTTGAGCTACGATCTACGACCCAGATCAACCAATTTGCAATGTTTTTCTACTGGTTGAGCTACGATCTACGACCCAGCTCAGCCAATTCGCAATATTTTCCAAGTGGTTGAGCTACGCTCTATGACCCAGGTCAGCCAATTCAGAATGTTTTTAAAGTGGTTGATCTACGATCTACGACCCAGATCAACCAATTCGCAATGTTTTTCAAGTGGTTGAGCTACGATCTACGACCCAGATTAACCAATTTGCAATGTTATTTCATTGGTTGAGCTACGATCTACGACCCAGATCAACCAATTTGCAATGTGTTTCTACTGGTTGAGCTACGATCTACGACCCAGCTCAGCCAATTCGCAATATTTTCCAAGTGGTTGAGCTACGCTCTATGACCCAGGTCAGCCAATTCAGAATGTTTTTCAAGTGGTTGAGCTACGATCTACGACCCAGATCAACCAATATGCAATGTTTTTTCATTGGTTGAGCTACGATCTACGACCCAGATCAACCAATTTGCAATGTTTTTCTACTGGTTGAGCTACGATCTACGACCCAGCTCAGCCAATTCGCAATGTTTTCCAAGTGGTTGAGCTACGCTCTATGACCCAGGTCAGCCAATTCAGAATGTTTTTAAAGTGGTTGAGCTACGATCTACGACCCAGCTCAACCAATTCGAAATGTTTTCCAAGTGGTTGAGCTACGCTCTATGACCCAGGTCAGCCAATTCGAAATGTTTTCCAAGTGGTTGAGCTACGCTCTATGACCCAGGTCAGCCAATTCAGAATGTTTTTTAAGTGGTTGAGCTACTATCTACGACCCAGCTCAACCAATCCGCGATGTTTTTTTAGTGGTTGAGCTACAATCTACGACCCAGATCAACCAATTCGCAATGTGTTTTAAGTGGTTTAGCTATGATCTACGACCCAGATCAACCAATTTGCAATGTTGTTCTAGTGGTTGAGCTACGATCTACGACCCAGATCAACCAATTCGAAATGTTTTCCAAGTGGTTGAGCTACGCTCTATGACCCAGGTCAGCCAATTCAGAATGTTTTTAAAGTGGTTGAGCTACGATCTACGACCCAGATTAACCAACTTGCAATGTTTTTTCATTGGTTGAGCTACGATCTACGACCCAGGTCAGCCAACTACATTTTTTGGTTGAGCTACGATCTACGATCTACGCGCTAACTTCACACACCTACATGAATGTTTAATTTTCAATTGACGATAAATAACTGAAAACTTATCATGTTTGAAAAATAATTCATACTTTGCTCTTAATTATTATATTTCATACGTTTTGACTGATTTTTTTCACTGAAATTTATTTCTTTAGGAAAACAATTAAAAGTTAGTATGTAAAACATTTCATTTTAAAACTTCATCTTATTAGTGCCTCTCGTAGGATCGCCAACTTAACTATGAACCAATCAAAACGTTTCATTTCCTTTATTTCTTCGACATTATTCATGAAATAAAACATTTGATTGATCTACAAACATCTAGGCCTAATCTGAGGTTAAACAGCTATCGCAGAAAAAAGCAAATATATCCCGGATATTAATTTAAATATATAACTCAGCTCGAAACGTCAACGTTCAGGTTTCTAGGACGATAGCGTTACCTATCTAAGCCCTGATAATTATTTAGGACAAACGATGCCATGAAAGCCCAACCTAGCATGTTGCCAAATATCTACCCTAAACACTGGTCACGTGACGTTTTTTCGCAAACAATCGGTTTACGAACGCCCCTTACTTAAAATCACAACACTAACGGTTTCAGCCTAATAGTCCCTAAAAACCTTTATTTGCGGAGAAATGAGTGTATACCTTCACCAGAATGCATGTCAAAGTAAAAGTAGAGTATGTGAAATATCGGCGGTTTCGTCCAAGCTCAATTACGTTCTTGCATATTACATGCCCCCCCCCCCCCCCCCCCCCCCACCCCCGACGTTAGGCTCATGGGGGTATTCAGCCATTAGGTAATGGTATTAGGTAAATACTAAGTTTTACATTTGTTCCATACAAATGATGTTTTCAAGCTAAATAAACATTTTTGGGGTTGTTTAATGGCCAAAAACATGCATAGCCATGAAGTTTGGTGTCATATCTTTAAATATGTGACATATGGTATGCGATTCTCGAAAATATGGTGTGCTATCGAGCAACACTAACCGGACTCAAGCCACAAAACCTGTGTTTGGATGGCATATGGAAATTGAAAATAATTACTTAAGTGTCCTAATATTTGCTTTCATTTCGCATCATACTTTGTAAATAAATACAAAAACATACCAATTAGGGCAAGGAAAATGTCCTAAAATCTCCCCCTCTCTCTTTTTCCGTACTAACATGGGAAAGTTCGGTCTAGCATATAATTTACTCATGTGTGAGAAATACTCAATATTCCAATACCCTCTTATAACATTAGACTATAGATAAACCATAATCGCATATCTCGATTGTTTCCTTAATTTAGAATTAAACGCCGTATTTTCAAAGATAGTTTAGTTATATCGCGATGGCTTGTCTTCTTATGGGTGTTAAATGTCTTTCTCGCACATACTTTACACAACAATCTTCAAAAACAACTGCCGAGTCCCGTTAGCTCAGTCCGTAGAGACGCTGGTTGTCAATCCAGGGTTTGACGAACCCCAGCTATCAGTCTATGTGGATAAGCAGTCTGTTGCTTGGAAAGACTGTGATGTGGAGTACTGGAGTGAGAAAGCGTGGAAGCACAAGGGTAGATGAACTGGCCGCCGTGATATGACTGGAAAATAATTAAAAACGGCATTTAAACACCAAATCAATCATTCAATCCAATACAACGGGTGATCTTCCATCATAAACTATTTATCCCTGACGAATGACGCTTGTCACACTAGAGAGAAAGTTTACAGATGTGTTTAATTATTCAATTAGAAAGGTTCATGTATCGATTTATTAATAGTAAATACTATATTAATTACACTTTTCTCACATATGTCACTTATTTCAACTCTATACTATACGTTTGTTGCAACAACATGTAAATATTAAATGCAAATAAAGAAATGTAAATAGTTAATCTAAGATAGCATAATAAAGTATTGGGAAAGTTATGGCGTTTATTTTATATGTTTGTCAAACACTACATGTAAATAGTCATACATGACTCCCGTACTCAGGTATTACTTATCCCTAATTCAACATGATTGAACAATATAGAAAAATATTTCCACGTGCCAAAAAGTGTCAAAGTGTCGAAGTTCTTGTCAGACTTGATTTCGTTTTACGCTGTCGTAACTATTAGCGAATTGCCGATGTTCATGTCGCATGTGTTTGTGTTATTTACGCTGACTGTGGACCACCGGTCGATGTCCATATTAGATTGGTTTATGTTTACGCTAGCGTATATATATATATAAACAAGCTAATTATCGGTTTTTCGATGTCGGAATAGTTTAAGTATAATTAAAAGCGACTTATTTTACAATTCCGAGGAAGGCGTTAACATGAGTATACCACTTGTATTTTTACTTTAACCCGAATACAACACATCTTCAGCAGACGGCTTTGGAAACATGTAGGCAAAGTTTGGAAACTCTCTATAAATAAGAATATACATAAAGAATACAGTTGAAAACTTTGCGACGAACAATTAATACTGCTGATATGATTTTATCACTGGTTTGTTTTACGCAGCAAAAAAACCAAAAAACCTTAATTATTGTAAGTCAATTGTAAATTAATACTGTCTTACTCAATTATTCTGACCTTCACAAATGGTGGATTTTATTTTGACATTCATGCATGTGCCTCAAATAACGTATTTGTTATTTGTTTTATGAACATACACTTGGAGGGATAAATGATCATAAGCAGAAATTCGATGAATACATATGTATATGCATGTCGTGATAATATACATGTATATTAAGTGGGCGGTACATGTTCGTGGAAAGGTACACACCTCAAAGAGCTTCCTTCGTTACTCATAATGATCCCACGTCTACCTTTCTTCTTGTTATATAGGCTAATTTACAATAAACACAGCACAATTATACATAGGCTAAATTACAATAAACACAGCACAAATATACATAGGCTAATTTACAATAAACACAGCACAAATATACATATGCTAATTTACAATAAACACAGCACAAATATACACAGGAAAAATTCATATAATTTAGACATAAAATAAGCCCGTTCTTGGCATCTGTTTAATGTTAATTTAGCTTGGCATGTGCTTGTGCAGTCTGTTCTACAATGTTACATTTTAATTAAAATGTGTATAAATATGAAAATGCTTATATTAACCTACACAGTTCAGAAATGTCAACGTTTACCTTTTCCAATAGACAGTCATAGATTTATAGCCGTTTCTAAACAGTACTTCTGCTCAAACAATAATGTTCTCTGCTTCTAACCAACATCCTTCTTACATGACCCAGGCAGTCATTAATGAAAGATCAGCAAAACCGGTTTTTGTTTTGTCAAACATAACGGGATCGATAACTAAGCCGTTAACCAAAACAGATATGTCTCTAGACTGACAGAGATAGCTTAGTCCAGTTTTAATTTGAAGAAATATATCTACTGCAATCTGAACAAGTATTTAAAGTTATGAACGTAATTAAGAGCAGTGGATCTATATAAATATATCTCGTATTTGCAGTTGTCGACTGTGGTTTCTACGGTTTTCCACGGGGTGAAATTGACTTTCCAAGATTTGTTCTCACGGGTCACTTTCGTTATTACAACATTGGGCCTATGTTCATCTTCCTGATAAAAAACTCTCAACGAATATTATGTTTAGAATGTTTAAACTAGATCAAATTGTAAAGCAATTGTGGTCTGGACCGCTTCATTTCTAAATTCTAGGTTGGCAATAAAGAAAGTAAAATTGCCAGAGTTTTGTGGATCCTGCCACTCAACAGTACCAATCATTTTACCTCTAATTCAAAAAAACAAAAAACACATATAACATTTCAAAGTAAAGATATTGATAAACAAGAAGCTCAAGAGGGCATGTATCGATTAACTGCTTTACGCAAAAATTAAATCACCAAAGCCAAATCAGCTAAGTAGGCCAAAACAGCCCCACCACCTTTCTACATAATTGTTTGATAATCTTCCACATACTTTCGGAGGAGAATATTTTACTGGAGCCATATATGTTAAAACTGCCCCGACCCCTGGCGGCCATGTTTTCTTACGAATCAACATAGGCTGATAAAATCTGATATAGGGTAACCAAAGGAGGAACATTTCTACAATTTATTTGAAAATCTACCACCCGGTATAGGAGGAGAAGAATTTCATGGGAACCAGAATTGTGCATGGCTCCAAAAAGTATAATGGCATAAATGAGAGGACATTTAGAGGATACTACATATTAAGTGTGATCCCAATTGGCCAAGCGGTTACAGAGGAGAAGTGGTTTAGAGCCAAACGTTGACGCATGCTCACACGAACGCCCGCATGACGGATAATCCACCATCACATAAGCTCGACTTAATTTCAGCCAGTGGAGCTTAAAATCAATTGTTGGAATAGGGACTTATGTGAGATTACTACTTAATATTCCCTTGTTGAAAGAACAGTGTATTTCATTTGTTTTAAATCATTGGATATTTGTAACATTATTTCCATAAAACAATAGACAATAGCTTGAAGGCATGACAACTTTTTCGAGTCTGTCAGACAGGAGATATAGCTCAACCCTTTCCAATATGCAAACATTCTGCTGCAGACGAATTTGAAATCCGTTTGACAAATATATGGAAAATCTCTATACATGAAAACATTATTACAGAATAAATTTAAGAAGAAAACATTATGACAAAAGAAGAAATGTCTCCTTTTGCAACAATGTTTTAAAAGGTTTTCTGCTGTAGAGCCGTTAGTATGTGGGAAAGGGTTAGACAGAACATATGCACCAGTTTCATATCTAACATGAGTTATTTAAATCACTTTCTCCCTTTCTGACTGTTCTCAATATAGAAAAGCAATATGTTCTTTATTTCACACAGAACTGACTGTTTGATTGCTTCTCTGACAAACCCTATCAAGTTATGGAAAAATAAACTTTAGATGGATTGAAGGCGAGGACTCAAAGGATATTTTATATAGTCACGAATCAGTGACGATTGTTTAATTTTAACCCTTTCCCTTATATATACGCTTTTTGATGCCTCTGCAGCAGACGGCTTTTTGAAAACATAATGACAAAAAAAAAATGCTCAAAACGAGCAATTTCTCCTTTTGCCACAATGTTTTCCACTTTTAATCCTAGATTATCCATTCAATTATAGAGATTTTCTATTTTTTGACAAAATATGTTAAAAGTCGTCTGCTGCAGAATTGTCGTATGAGGGACACATTGACCTAGATTTGCAGATTTGCAAACGCTTGGAATACTTTTCATATGTACAAAATTCTCAATTAATTATTTACAGTGAACTGTTGAAGCAAACACGTTTATAATACTGGTTATGTTCACACAGAAGTGTAAGTATACAATGAATACATGTATGTACTTACGATTATTTGGAAAACATACAGCATTCTGTCCAGATAATTGTCATTGGAACCTGTCATGTTAGAAAGGGGTTTGCGTATTTTTTATATGTATTCTTGCGCTTGCTATGGCTTTCTTGACAAATGTTTTGAACCGAGCTGGAAAACAGTTTAGAACCGAACAGCATTATCATTCATGTCATATATGTTCTTGTATATTGTGATTTTTGAAATATTCGAAACTCTTTTGTTAACGTATGATTGTTATTGTTTTCGACATAGTTTTAATATTAAATGAACTGTTTTGTTAGGCTTTCACGTTCGTTTATTTGATATGCGCAGGTATATTATTGCGCTTTACTTTATAAGACTTAGCTGCTTATTTGGACTAAAATAATACCATATATAATTGATTGTATCTGCTCAGTTGAACTATTACTGCACATAAGTCAAATTGCGGTTATCGCTGAAGACACCGGAACTACTTGACTATTGGAAGGTTTTGTGTTATAGTGGTTGTTCGTTTTATATTAAGCAAATGCATATGCCTGATATTTTTTTGTAGGATAAATTAATGTTTTAACTGCGTGCGGTAAAACGGCAACCGTAATTTCAGTTACCTATGCATTATGTACGTGAATTCTTATTGCTTCACATGTTAACTGTAGCTTCAAGCATTGGGAAAAAGAAACACCGTTTAATATTAAACAAGAAGAATTTTGATGCAAAGCATCAAAGACGCCGCGCATGATTTTGAACCATCACTTAAAGGAAGGAGATGCAGTTCAATACATTTAAATAACCTGTGCAAACAGACAGGATGTAAATATTTCGAAAAAGAAGGCCAAATGTCCCTTTATTATAAACAAGAAGGCCAAGATGTGCCTATATTGCTCACCTGGCTATCATAGCCATATAAAACGGTTACCAAGAGCGGAAAGGGTCAATATTGACGTAGGGATTAAACGTTTTATATGCTACGATCTATGTGATATTCAGCATGTGAAGTTGAGTCGTGAATTGACAAGTTAAGTCCTGAAAACATTTGGTTTACTGTTTGCTAACATTCACTACTATAATGTGTCATACAAGCTGAAGTTTCTCAAGTTTGTATTACCAATAAACTGTTTTAAATCCTCTAACTAGATCAGTTAGATAAAAAAACAAAAAACATAGGTGCTTAAATATTAACATATATTAAGGTTTATTGCCTCTAGTTATACGTTAAGTGTGACACAAGCTTTGGGAGGAGAGGGGGAAGTCTATTCTCCTTCCAGTTTAACATACGTATGATAGCAAAAACGGTAGCATATAAACAAATCAAAGTACAAAGTACTGAAGGTAGAATTGCGATCGTTTAAGAAGAGATACAGAAGTGCATATATGAATATTTATTTTACCGGTTACCTTCAGGCAAAGTTTCAAGTGTGTAACCAGTGCTGAGATTTTGCCTCAACCTGAAACTTTAACCAAAATGTTGACGAACAGACAGACGGAGAGACATCTATAGACCGGAATTGCTAAGGCAATCCGGCCAAAAATAAAAAATAAATCATCAATTTTAGCAGTAAAATCCTGCCAAGAAGTAATGAATTGAGAAAAAAATGTGCTGAGAGGTCCATAATTTCAAACTTGCTAAGATTTGGTCTGTGCAATGAATGTACAAATTGAAAAATGTATTGTTGACATGTATTTTCTACACCATCATTGTAATGTTGTTTATCATAAATAAAATTATTCCTTTTTTTAAATAAACTTTTAATCAAAATGTGTGTCTCAGTGTTGTCTTCTTCAGCAGTTTGACAGAAACAAAGCCTAAATCTGAAATTGTGTCAATGTGTTATTTGTCAACTCTGTCCCATAAGTTTTGCTTGTGATTTGAACTCTCATAAAAAAAGCACGGAAAGGGACAACTTTCCCAACTTTGATTAAATATGTTTTCAATTAAATTGTAAACAATCTTTTCTTGTTTTTTTAATGTTTTGTCATTATTATTTAAGACGGACATTATATACTAGAATAGCCAACTGACTATCATTTGAAAAAGTGTTTCTTATTTAAACCTTTCCCACTTGCATACGTAATTGCAGCCGACGACTATTGAAAACGTTGATGCAGAAGAAGAAATTGCTCATAACAAGCTTTCTCCTTTTGCAACAATGTTTTCAACTATATTCAATGATTACACTTCCAATAAATGTGATTTTCTGTATCTTTGCTCAGATTTTTTTTAATTCGTCTGCTGCAGAGTTTTTATATTGTGGTGTGGGTTGTGATTTGTTAAAGGGCAAGCAGGATTGGGAATTGAGTGTAGCACTTATCCTAATGAAACACTCGCCTGCCTGTGCATGTTTTAGCTTAACTTAACTTGTTAATGTTCTTTCCATCATCAACTTAGTCATCTGTTAGTAATCAACTAGATATGAACGAAATAATCGCGTCAAAATCTTGAATCGCGTCAAAATCATAACGAACAAACTGTCAAAATCTAATTTTGAACTGTGTAATACAAATTTAGAATAAAAGGATGAATCAGTTATGTTGTAACAACCAATATCCGCGGGTCATTTACCTGATTTTGGCCGAAAGAAATGATCGATTTCTTGCAAGATTTATTCGTTATTCGTTCTGCCTATTATAATCAAAGTATTCTAAACGCTTTATAAACAAGTGATTTAAAGCGCTCAAATCATTTGATGAAATTTGTTTCTTTAGACGCGGACCTTGTCGAAAGCACCTATCCAAAATGAATTCGTTGTCGAAGGAATAGATGGACTGAGAGAAAGAGAAAGAAAAGGCTTAGCAATGCATACTATCTTTATGAATAAGGACATGAACGAATATGTATGGACTAGCGCCTAGAATTTCGTACTAGCCGATCCTTCATTCCACTCGCTTATGCTAGCGGGCGAGTGGATGTTTACATCTCTGCCGAGAGGGAAAAAAGGGTTACAATTTACAAAGGGTAATTGCGCGGTGCAGTGCTATATTGGCGTAGTGATATCTAAATAATTGTGTACACTTTAAATATGATATTTACACTTACAAGACTTGTTATTTTCTATTATAAGCTTGAATAATCGGATTTTTTTTTCGTTACTCTATGTTTGCTTTTGTGAGCATTCGTAAATTAGTCAAACCAAAAATTGCACTTTATTGTTGGTGGTGAAGGGCATATACATCACGTGACTTCAAACTCACTATGACTATGGCAGCCTCTGCGCATGCGCAAGTCTACCAAAAATACGAAGTAAATTAAAGCTATTTATGATAAAGATTGAGCATTATGAAAGTTCACATGTATAGTTTACATATAGCAAGAATTATTAAGTCTGTTTTGTCTGTTTCTAATGTCAGTTTAATCGTTTTGAACATGCAAAAAGAAAACTGAAAAAATAAACAAAACAAAATGGTCAAGTCAGTTTCCCAAGAGCAAAGAGCGAAAACCAGTTGGTACGAATCGTTCATCTCGAACGAAACATGAAAAACCGAATACGAATCCAATGATTTTAGAAATCAGATGAAATTGTGAAAACAGCGAAGTATTCATAACGGAAGGAAGCAGAGACAACTTAATTACTCTATGGGAACCGATGACACTTTGTCGTTTATTAGATAAGAATGAACAAAATCGCCAAGCGATGGCATGCTGCATTTACAAATAATAGAATGGGTCACGTTACGGCCCTGCCTATTGCATAGTTGGGTTAGCGTTGTTTTTACAGTTTCTAGAATTATTCTATAATATGTAGTAATTAAAATGAATCATCATTGATTTTTTAAAGATTGCCCATTTATTTAACAATCTCAATATTGTAAATAGGCAAAATCATCGCCAGAAACTTTTTTCTGAGCTTTGATGAATCGGGTCGTAAACCAAACTATAAAAAATGCGTAGCCTAGGAAGTTAGAGGAAGGTTATTAAATACCCATTACATGTGTCTAAAGTTTTGTAATAACGATAGAAGACATACGTATTTTGTATCTTGCTGTTTCTTAAATCATTTTATACAATTTATTTATTCATAAAGGTTGTTTATTTCAAACATATAACCGAGTTTTTCTTAACAATAATAATGTTGGTTGCTCCCTTTTCGATTACGTCACCCCATGGTACAAAATTAAAACCTATCCCAAACTGACGCCGCGTGGAAGCGCGGCGTCAATAATTGGTAAATATACACACGTTTAATGCATCACTTGCCATAAATGCCTTGGTGTCTGTGTCTTCAGAAAAATAGTGTTAGAATGAAGAAATTTCTCCAACTTTCCAACAGTTCATTTTCACTTCAAAACACTATCTCCTTTGCTTGGTTTGATTTTTTAGAACTCTGAAACCGCTTAATTGTTCATTATCATAAGTTGCTATGGCTGACTGTGTATATACTTATAGCATTACTTGCGATTGACAGTGTAGACAGTGAAGTATCGGATCAGATAGGAACAATGAGCAGCTTTCCAGAAGCTATATTATTGAAAAAGTGCTTTTTCTGATTGTTATGGCCCAGTAATAAACGCTTTTGAAATAGGAACAGGAAGTAGTAACTTTTTTCATAAAAGTTACTACCTAAAGCCTGGAGTCAATACAATACATTGATTGTGTTTTTCTTGGTAAGACAATGTGAATGATTCCCGACAACATAGTGGTTTTATATATCTCTATAAAAATAACTTAAATTTCATTCTTTCTGTTTGACGGCCATCTTCAGAATCTGTCATTCAATTAACTTGACTTGCATATATCTTTCTATTTGAATTCAAACAGTATAACTGACAGGAAATGACGTCAAGATATCACTTATATCACAACGTCACTTCACCAAAACACGATATCATTCATAGCGCCGCATTGGTCAAAGGTATTATTTTGGACTATATGTCTATAAACAAATGATATAATAATAATAATAATGGTTTTATACATTTAGCTATTAGCAAAGATTTTCAAAACATGTTTCTGCTGAGATTTGAACTCAGAATTTGTTTTTAGACTATGCATTTGACCAGTTATAATACAAAATCCAGTATCTACTATGAGAAATATGACTAATTTTCATATCAGATGTAAAATGTTGAAATATAGAGTATAAGAATAAGGTTGATCGAAACAGTTTATCTTTTGTAAGGAAGGTAATAAAATGTTAGGATATGTTTATTGGCATTTGAGGCTATTTTGGTGCTATTTGATGCTGTTTTGGTGCTATTTAATGCTGTTTTGGTGGTATTTCAGTTGCATAACGGCGACACTAATTTGTGGTCCCTTGGTTACAAGATTGAAAATAAGTCTTACCTTACGTTTAAACGACATCTCCTCTGTAACCACTGGGTATATTATGAGTAAACTGCATAACGAGCATCATCTCATATCTTCTCTTATAGTCCTTCAAATGTTGTGTATCAATGGTAAATGATGGTTTCAACAAATTATTCTCCGCAAAAACTGGTGGTTGACCAATTTTCAAAAATATCGGTAAAATGTTTCTTTGATGACCCTCTGTCAGATCTTTTAAGCCTTGTTCATTGGTCAAAAAATGGCCGCCAGGGGCTTCACTGTTTTGCCTGATATGGCTATAGTGAACACTTTAAAAATCTTATACCCCTAAAATATGATGCTGAATAATAATTGGGTAGAAATATTCCTGGTGAGCCTCTAAGAGATTCCCTTCAAGTCGCGGGGCTGTATTGTCGTAAAAGGTTATATGAAAACTTTAAAAATATTCTCCTCGGTAAGTATTGAACTGATTTTCAAATACATGTGTAGAAATGTTCATTGGATTACCCTTTATCACTTCCTATTGATTGGTCAGTAAGTATAGCCAGGGGGCAGTGCTGTTTTCTCTCATATGGCTTTTTTTAAGGGACCCTACGGTAACACTCTATATGATTCCTTCAAGTCAAAGAACATAATTCTCAGCTATATAATAATAATTCCATCGAACTATTTGAACAATGGGCCAGTGAACTAATCATTTCCAATATATATTTGGCATTGTGATTTGGCCGGTTTCAGTTATATCACGACTTTTGATGGTAAATACAAAATATACTGGTCAGTCTTCCTGACACCAGCCAGTTAGTTATAATGCTTATCTCACATCCCTTAGGGCCTAATTGGTCAGCCGTTACTAACAATTTTTAAAAGTATTTAATATGACCCAGTCGAGAATCGTACCCGCGACCTCCTGCACCCGGTGCATACCCTTAACCACTACATAACCGAGGCGATAGGTTCGTTCGAAGAAAGGATAAGTGAATGACAACGTCTGGCTTTTTGTAAAAGGGCAAATAATAGGTAATTAATGTCAACCTTCTAATGTAACTTCTAATAAACTAAGTAGTCAATGATAAAAAGACCATTGTATAGTGAGCCGTTTAGATACACATATAAGTCTTGTCATACCGCCTTCCATCCTCGGTACCCAGGCTATTCATAAAATATATGATATATTTTATGAGTAGCCTGGGTACCGAGGATGACCGCCTTCAAAAGCAGCACAAAACGACCCATAAGGTTAAAACTTAAAAAGCATTTCGATTCAATTCTTAAAGTTAAGATGCCAAGACACAAACATAATTAAGAACATGCGAATTATTCAGCCAATCACGTAGTATAATATATTCATTAGTTATTACATTTAGACCAGTTCTTAGAAAGTATAACTTAGGCTATATACTGAGCTGGGAGAGGGACACATTCAATTATAGAAACGTTCTGTCTAAAAGAGGTATTGGAAATACATAAATTCTTTATGGCACATAACTATTTAGATAAAAATAATAGTTTATTCATATTAATAATAATATAAAAGCATATTAAAATAATACATATTACATATTTTAAAATATAATACATATTACAAACACAATATATTGAGCGGAAAAAAATAAGCTCATTTAATGTTTTCTGCTCATTTTGTTTATGTATGGACATGAGTAAAGTATTGTTTAAACAAGGGCTAAATGTGATTGATATCAAGGCTCCTTTAAAAAGTCCTTTTTCGTGTGAGGTTTATGATCCCAGTGTGCGGGAAAAACAGGCTCCTCGAAATCGTCTTAAAGTTATGGAAATCTACCGCTTTAGAAAGTGTCTATTAAACTATATGCCTTAAGTCATAATAGCATATTGTGTATGCGTTTACGTGTAAATGTTCACATGAGATGTGCTTCAGTAAAAACCAAAAACATGACATTTACGGGCATCGTACATCCAGATCACCATGTGCACCTTGATCTACATCGTTCGCTGATAAGTCGAAGAAGTATTCCAGAAATCTCTGATATACTGTATGTATTTACTTCACATAGTATGCGTGTGCCAATTAATCAAACTTTCTCTATGAGGTTTTTCTCCCGGCTAGTCCGGCTTAAATACAGTAGTCCATTCCAATAACTAGATTATCTCACTTAACGAATCAGCGGTTGCCTCCCATGACTACAATAAGTATTACTCATTAACTTCCGGGGACTAAAACACAAAAGAATAGCATGTCGGATTACACATTAGATTAGTCCTTTGTCCAGTTGATGAGTTCATAAAATGATTTACGGAGTGTTGAACAGCATGCGTCGGGAAATAGACAAGACTTGATTAAGAGAGTTAAGGGCGCAAGCGTATAAACTGTAAGTTAATGTAAGATTGCGTTCTAGCGTTACATGCCATCTACTTATATTGCGCGGATGCATCAGCACCAGTGCATATATTGGTTGTGTAAAAACTATCACTGGTGCAAATTGGCTTGCGCATGCGCCGTGTTAATCGTCTTGATCGCGCATGCGCCGTAGTTTACCGTCAGCTCTCGGATATTTCCGTAGCATTGTCACTAGACTGGTTCAAGTTTGCAATAGAATATTAAGATTAGTGTACCAGTCTATTTATATGCTAGTATTCTTTTTTTTATAATTAAAGTGTAAATTAAAACCATAGTTTTTTAATAACACCCACCGCTGCCACCATTTGTAACGTGAACCGACGTTAAGCCATCGTGGGTCACCCATCCAGGCACTTAACGCGATGAACGTTGCTTAACTTTACACGAAACCAACGTCGCTATATAGTTATTGTGCTAAGTTTTGCGATTTTGAGAATATATTAAGGGGGTAAAAAAGGACGCGCATACGCAGACAAATGTTAATATAATTTTGGGAGATCGAGGTCAACACGTTGGGAAAAGGTATTTTTGTTTTCGTTCTACGTAATTAACTAAAAAACTATTGTTATCATATATTTATATCATATATTTAAAAGCAGCTACGTGTTTTTCGAATCAAACAGTATTTCTTAAGTCATAAAATACTGATTCCGCGCCAATTGCTGCATCTTGCCGCAACTCTTGTATTAATTAGTATTAGGGTGATTTAAAGTAATGGAGCCATGGTCGTAGAAAAAAACCGAAATACTAGAATATATCAGACCCTTCAATGTCCACAGTAATAACACAAATCTCATTTGCAAACGTTATGAGAAATTCAGGAATATTTATATAGATGATATAAAGATTAAAACATTAGATTCATGTCATGTTGCGACAGATCAATATACGTAAATTAGAGCACACAATATTGTTGATAAGAAATGAAGAGTCTAACCTTAGCATTTAGCATCCATATATTCTGATCTTTATCTACACTAGTTGCTACATGTTATTCATCGTATGTTTTGTTTATATTAGGTGGCTTATATAGTTAAAATCTTGAATGTTGAACACATCTAAACAAAATGATATTGTGTATGCACTATACATGAACGTAACCTCATTATGGGCCAAATGCTCCATTTTTAACAATTTCCGTTAGCTTCTAACATCAGTTTAGTCTGTTCTTTATATATACTTTTTCCTATCTATCGTATATATTGTGTTACATAACAACTAGAGATAAATACAAAAAATTGTATTTTGTTTGGGCAAAACTATATATCATATGTATTGTTTGTATTACGCCGGGTGCCTAGATATTTAAATAAAACATTTGAATTTGTGTATGCATCCTATATGTTGATATGTACATGTATTCGTCGCAAAGTAGTACCATATTAGTTTAACAGACATCTGAATAGAAATAAACGTTGGATTAGTTAGCGCGTGTTACAAACAAAACGTATTACAGTGTATAGTTAAAAAGGACAAAGTTCATGACCAGATATGAATGCGAGGAAGATCTGGTTCTACAATGGTCGTATACAGGTATCCGCAAAGATCGGTAGTGTTGGAAGAAGGCTTAATTATAATGTGGTTTTAAATGATCATTAGTTGGTAGGGGAGACCGGGGCTAGCAGATAATTTATCTGTCGATAATAACTCTTTTTATCTTAACATTTTGAAGGTATTGAGAGGATAATATGAAATCTCGTTTCATAATGTATTAAAACAACAATCAATTTAGAACAGTGGACGCGTTTAAAATTAAACTATGGTCATTTTTTTCTACTGATAAATAACGTATCAATTAGCTTAAATTCCGTTTACAAGTTCATAAATACAGTAGTTTCTCGCAGACATACGGCAGTTTAGTAGGACATGGTCCGTCATACCAATCGGGCTCGTTCATAGCAACGCACTCTCCTGCACCGGGTCCACCTGTGAACCATTTCGTAAACACTGGCGTTTCGCCGTTACACGTAAACTCATTCGCACCACTGAGAGCATTAAGTCCAAAAAACCACAATCCAAAAGGGACGTAATCGACCAAGGCTTGGTTCTCACTTTCTGACTCTATACAGACCAGTTCTGCTCCATTTGTTCAGCAGTCGGTTTGTGCGTCCTCCCTAGTTAATGCGAGTGTTCCCTCCACCCAGAAATAACACATGCCCCCGCGCACAAATCCGTCGTATCCTGTAGTCGGCCAACAGGTATCTTAAAAGTAATGAAGAAATATCAGAAGTTTTACGTTTGTCTAAAAAAAAATCAGATATTGTCTCATTAAAGTTTTCCGGTTTATTTAAAATGAAATATCCTTCAATGAAAAACATAACAAAAACAAATATCTCACTCAAAATTAAATTCAGAACCCTCTTATAATTTGAGTTTTTTCCAAAATTAAATCCTTTAATAAAAAAAGAGGTTCATGTTGCTCTCTAACACCCACCTGAGCACTTTGGTCGAGAATCATTTCTGAAAGTTTTTTCTTGAAATCAGACAAGCAGGGTAAGCGTTGAGGTCATTACAAATCCTCTCATTTTACTCCCAATTTTCTGATTCTGACTCATGTTTGTTATAATTAACAATCTATACAGATTGGACGGTGTTTTTTATATTTTTGTCTATTAACCTTTCTGATACCTCGACGCGAACTCATTTTTCTACCAATAATTATGGCCTGACTAATTTGTCAGAAGAGCTCTACATAATGGACGTTTAGCATACATTAAAATACTTATTTGGAAATCTAAACCTATATTGTTGGTACTCATTGTTGAGTATAATCGAGTCGGATTTGTTGCGTCCCCTGTTGAGTCATAAGAGAGATATTGTTTGAAAATACTAGTTGCCAATTCCTTATTTAGCCCTTTGACCAAATTATTTTGAAATCAAATACATAGTTTCCGAAAAGATAACTTTTTTGCTTTTTTCATTTCAACTCATATTATAACTTGACCAGTTATATTACAGGGTCACCGAAGGAACATTTCTTCCACATAATCTTGAAATCAGACAAGCAAAGTGCTGCATAGTGGCCAAGTCACCAAAGGAACATTCGTGTTATTTTTTTTAACATCAGACCAGCAATTTAAGATTTTTTAACTAACCCCGTGCTGATGCCGCATCAAAGTTAAAGCCTTGACTTAGTGGTTTAAGAGCTGTTGTTTATATTGTCGACCATTTCGGCGGGCAATAGTAGACGGACACAAACAGTTGTTGTTTATTGTTGTTTAAATAAATCAACGATGACTTAGACGAACAATAGTAGCCGGACACTGTGTGATCTTAACGGCTAGTCTTGAGTACCTTATGGTCAGCTCATCGATAAGAAATCTGTCAAAATTGGCAGACCTCCGTAAAATTGAGACCAGTGATGAGCCAGATCAGGCTTCACATTACATTCTCTATTCGTCTTCTAGTGTGACAAGCATCTTGTTTGTAATTTCATTCAAGCACACAATATTTGACGCAAAGAAAAATTTCTACTTTTTCGCAATGTTTTCAACTTTAAATGGCCAGCAATCGGATCAGGATCTTCTGCCTCACGAAAATGCGTTTTGTCAAACAATGACTGTACAAGTATTAACCGTTTCCCTCATATAGGCGCTTTCTGACGTCTCTGCAGCATACGGCTTTTTGAAAACATAGTGACAAAAGAAGAAATTGCACAAAACGTGCAATTTCTCCTTTTGTCACAATGTTTTTCACTTTTTGTCATAGGTTATCCATTCAATTATGGGGATTTTCTATGTTTTGACAAAATACGTTCAAAGTCGTCTGCTGCAGAATTGTCGTATGAGGGAAAGGGTTAATATAGATTGTAAATACTGATACTACCAATACCTCCGAAGGTTGGATTTCGCGTCATATAAGGAAAGAGGTAAAACGGTAAAATAATATACCTTCATATTTAACATACATTTCCCAGTGGTCCTCGGTAAAGTTGGCAGCAAGTATATCATTCGGGTTGTATCTATTCACCTCGCACAGTTTAGACGAATGGTAAGAAAACGAGACACAGTCTGCTGTCGTCTCACACTCCGAAGCGCATAAAGCTTTAGACAGTCCTGACTTTCGTGCGTTCATAGGTTCCAGTCGCAGGTTTGTGATTTTACTTCTTGTGTACACTTGGAAATTAACACTGGCTTCATTCAAGGTCCCAAGCAGGACAATTGAAATGATAACAGCCGTAATTGCGTTTGCCATAGCTATGCTCGTTATATCATATATGCAATCAAAGGAATTACTGGTGCACTGTTTCAAAAGTTATTGTGCACATACGAATTGTATCAACATCAATAATAGATGGATGTCTTGTCCAACGATACTCAATGTAATAGTGGGGGTTCAACCGAATAGATCCTATTTATACCCCGTTCATTTACTTACGGTCTTTACAAATTAGAAATAAATATTTGTCAATGCTCGGTAAACTATATGAATCAATAAACCAAACATTTACCCTTTTACTAACATATCTTATGTTTGACATGCAAGGACGAGACAGAAACCTTTAACAGTTAACATAGTATGATATATCTAGCATTAGGAGTATAATAAGCCTGCACATTCGCGAAGTTAACTCTGGATCTGATCGACTCCACAATAAGTCGAATAAGATTTCAATAACTTTCTAGAAATGTATATTGGAATCTGAATGCATGGATACATAGACAGGTATTTGTTATAAGTTGAAATAATTACCCTAATGTGGTTTTCCTGCAGCACCGCTCTCAACTTGTGACACCCTATTATGATCCTTTTATGGTTTTATATGAGCTTGGATTCAGGATAACCAAGTTTTTAGTCACCTCCAGAAAAGGGTCAATTTAAACATATATACTATGTGATAGATACACTGTATATCGGAGGTTACTAGTATGTTTATTTGAAGTAAGCAAACAGTGTAGGTTCAGATCAGGAAGACTGGTATAGATCTGGATAAATGTAACGGCCGGAAATAACGGTTGGTATATCCAGGGACGTAGATATCTACGTCCCTGGTATATCTGTATATCATATATCGATACACATGCATGGATCTAGTCAGGTTCTTCTTCATATTTTAGCCTAAATTGTTTACAATACCCGGTTAATTGAATGCAAGTAAATACAATTGGTATCTTCAGTTCTTGCTTCTAAGGCACAGATCCTTCGTATCCTGTAGTCGGTCAATAGGTTTCTTAAAAGTAATGAAGACAGATCAGGAGTTTAACGTTTGTCTAACAAAATTATTTATTGTTTTAATAAAGCTTTCGATTTATTTAAAACAAGGTATCCTTCAATGAAAAACATAACAAAAAAAAACATCTTCCTCAAAATGGAATTCAGAACCTGTTCGAACCTGTTCGTAGAACTGGCAGGAGTTTTTGTGTAATGACAGTATGAAATCAAGAGTTGTTTAGCTTCCTATCATATATGCTTCTTGGTTGGTTAGGGCAGGTAGACCAGCTTGTTATCACAGATAATGCGGAAGTCCGTAGTAAACCAGTTCTTCCAAATGTGAATACCACTGCTCCGTGCTCGCAAGAAGCCGATACTCCGATACTCGCATGCAATTGCACGTGCTTCATGCTGTAATAAACGGTCATTAAAAAGTAATGATCAAAACTGTTGATACCGATGTTGTAGTATTGACTGAAGCCGCGGCTTGGTATTTTAACCCTGGAAGCTTGAAAGGGCATCAGATACCTATCAATCAATGATATTGCGGTCGGACTAGGACCTAAAAAAGCGCACGACCTTCCTATGTTTCATGCATTGCGTACAGGCTGTGTTGGTCCTGGGAGATAATTGCATGGGCTGTATGGGATATCTTTTCGACAGCTTAGCCATGCTCTAATAAAAATATCTTCTGTCCCACATGATGCAGCACAGGACGTTATGACCAAACATTGAACAATGTCATTATATTGCTCTACGATAGGACCAGCAAATGCCATGAAATAGACAAGGCCTGAGTGAAATTATTGTGAAGGGAAACAATGAACAGACAATCCGCACCCCAACAAAGGCTTCCCTTCAGGAGCATATAAAGACGGTCGTGTATCAAGGTGTGTCCATGTGTGGGGTCAAGCACTCGTGTCTGCACCCACCCTACATGTATCTTCACCTCCTAGATGGGGTTGGTTTAAATCTACAGAGGGTTTTATGAGCTATTTTGAACTAGTCTGCCAGATGCAGGAAAATTAAGCTATGAGTATGCAAGAAATTGTGTATTTAGCAGTGCAAGTGTAAGAAATTACTGCCCTGTGGCAATGTGAAGATGAGTGTTGAACACGTTAACATTCGATTTATTTCCGTTGAAATACAGGACTTGACACCTTGATATAGACTTAGTAAAATGCAGACCTGTACATTCAATCACCTATGTACTTTTTTGCAGACATCTTGAATTAATCGGAATGATACAAACAGCAGTGCACCATTTACGCAATCCTTACATTTATGACAATATCAAAACCCACGGGCAATAGCTCCTTTGAGCATGAATCAGAAAGACAAAAAGATGAAGCTTCATCTTTTGCTATTTAAAAATGCTCATTTTCATAAAAAAAAAAAAAAACATTCTATCTGCGTTCAATGGCGAGGATTTTAGCGGAAACCTAAAAATGTACAAATATTCTTAAGTAAAGGGGCGAAAACTCTGTTTAGAGTGATCAAAAGAAGATCTTAATTCTATCATAATACAACTCTCCACTAAAGAACATTCAAAAGTGTGGATGCATTTCAGAGAAAATGAAAGCGATGTTTGTATGCAGCAGACGACATTAAAAACATCTAGGTAAACCTAAAGATTTTTTCCATAAATGTAAGAATAATTAAACCATCCGCGAGAAAACCAAAATTATGTCCTCTGCGTAATGTATCGATCCTGATCAGCGTGCGCAGACCGATCCGGACCGACACATTCCGTCTCATGGGGATAGAGTAATGATTCCTGAAACCGAAAATCCACAGAAGGCGAAACGTGTCTATCCGGGTTAGCCTGCGCGGCATGTTTAGGCTGATCCGGTGCGATTCTTTACGCAGTCCAGACTATTGGTTTTCTCACGGGACGGACGGCTCAATTATTGAAAACAGATGACTATATCGTGGTAACAAGAGTTGTCGGAGGACAATATAGCTCGTCTATCAGGGCCTACTTCAGAACTATAACCCATCATTCCCAGTCTTGCACACAAAGGTTTGACCAAAAAGGGGCACAATTCAAAATTCAGTCAAAATCCATTCCAGAGGACTTGACATACAAGGTCATCTAATGACTCTGAATAAGTGTGTGATGTTTCAAAGCAACAGCATACACAGTGTCTGAGAAAAGACCTTGCACGCACAGGTTTGACCAAAATTCTAAGTCAAACAAGAGGCACAATTCAGTCAAAATCCATTTCAGAGTTATGGGACTTGACATACAAGGTCATCTAATGACCCTAAATAAGTGTGTGAAGTTTCAAAGCAACAACATACAGTGTCTGAGAAAAGGCCTTGCACGCAAAGGTTTGACAAAAATTCTAAGTCCAAAAAGGGGCACAATTCGGTCAAAATCCGTTTCAGAGTTATAGGACTCGACATACAGGGTCATCTAATGACCCTGAATAAGTGTGTGCAATTTCAAAGCAACAGCATACACAGTGTCTGAGAAAAGGCCTGGCACGCAAAGGTTTGACCAAGCTGGCAACGCGTACGCCGGGGTGATTACACAAGCTCCCCTATTTCTTCGAATAGGCGAGCTAAAAAGGGGACAATGTAAGTGTTAAAACACTTTCAAATCTACAGCATTTCCTTAAATGGAAGTAGGCCTAGAATTGTTGAAGAGAGTTGAAAATTGTGGTAAAACGAGAAATGTTTTATTCTGAGCAAGTTCTCCTTTTGTCTCATTTTTTTTTCTAGTGCATACAGGAAATGACTTAGACATCAATCGTCAGATGAAGACATAAGATGCATTTTGTATCCCCAGCCAATTGGTATGGCATCGTTCGTCCGTAGTAAATTCGAAGGATTTTGGCAAAGTTAAAAGGACTTATAGACTGTTTGGCATTTCACTGTGGTGGTACAAGTCCATACAGTATGGACTTGTACCACCACAGTGAAATGCCAAACGGCAAAACACAACAGTTATTTCCACTTGAAGTTTATATTGTATATGAGCTGTACTTCATGAATTTCTCCAACGTCGATAATAAAGTAAATTGCAGATTTATCAAAATATGTATGTCGGGTTGAGGGCGACCTATATTACTCTTAAAATGATAAATTCGAAATCAACACCAACTTGAAATATTTATTTTTATACAAAACACATTGATTCAAATTAGAAATCCTGACTTCCATATTTTACACAAACGAATGTTTCTATATAAATTCATAATCATTCCCGTTCTTAACCCTTTCCCTCATACACTAAAACTGCAGCAAGTGACCTCAAAAATAGCTGTGCATGATTATAAAAGACTTCTTTAACATGACAGTACATTTATTGGATGGAGCTAAAACATTATGGCAAAAGGAGAAATTGCTCATTATGAGCAATAATTCTCTATAGATACAATGTTCAAGGGTCTTGTGCTGCAGATGCGTCTTCACTTGGGAAAGGGTTTAATAAACAATATGAGCCGTCCCGCTAGAAAACCAACATTATGGCATCTGCGTAATGTATCGACCCTGATCAGCCTGCGTAGACTGATCCACGCCGACACATTCCGTCTGAGGGGGATCATTGTATAGAGTAATGAATCCTGAAACAGAAAATATACAGGAGGCGAAACGTGTCTATCCGGGTAAGCCTCCGCGGCATGCTTAGGCTGATCCGGGTCGATACTTTACGCAGAGTCCACAATGTTATTTTTCTACAGGCTCATATGTTATTGCTCTAACTACTGTTGACTGTTATCCTCGTACATGTATAGGTCCTAGGTTATCTGACACGGAAGGACAGGGCTTGGTACAGATCTCTTCATTTTCGGATACAACATATTATTTGTGCATGTTGAGTGAAGACTGAATATGCAAGAATGATTAACCCTTTTACACCAACAACAAATGCGCAGCAGACGACTTTGAAAATGTACTATTGAACGTAAGAAAAATCCCTGTAAATTATGGGCCATTTCTACATTTGCCATAATGTTTTCAAAAGACATCTGCAGTTTTTAAGATTGCATTAAAACCACTGTCTTACCCAATTAATGAATTCGCAAAGGTCTATATTATGCCATTCCCTGCTATCTCAAATAATCCCAAGCGTATGCCACTGAGTATGCCACCAAGCTTATGCCACTGAGCGTATGCCAACATTTGGCTACACTAATATGCATGACTTGGGACAGTTTATACAAACATTGTAAACCAAGATGTGCCTGCTCCGTATTAATGAATTATTGGCAAAGACTAATCTAGAAAAATTGAATTACTTGTTTACCCTTTCCTAGCTGCATCAAACAATTTTCGAAAACATTGTGGATAAATGTGAAATTGCTCATAAATCACCAGAAATATACATGTTCACTCCTGTCTGCCTTCATTTAAGTCAACTATTCAAACTACTGAATATATATATTAACAAGTTACATGTACACAATATGTGTACATATATTTCTTTATTCCAAAAAATACATCAAATGGCAGGAATTAAATAAAATAAAAGTTTCCACAAAGTTCACAAAACTATATACATGTAGTTTACCAATATAGCAAGAGAATAACTGCCATCATTCTTTCAGTAGTTTTCTACCTTTTCCAACATTTTGTTGCAATATAGAGCATCTGCAGCAGATTACTTTTTAAATCAGCATGGCAAAAGGCGATATTACTCCTAATAAGTCAAATAAAATAAAACTTTTACAAAACTATACAGTGTACATACCAACTGCACAAAATTAAGTGTCATCTTTCAGTATTTATCAAATGTTTCCCAAATTCACTTGTAATTTGAAGCACATGCAGTAGATAACTTCTGAAAGCATTGTTAAGGGTTTAACGCCGTTTTCAACAATTTTTCAGTCATACCACGGCGGCCAGTTCACCTACTCATATTTTTCCTGGTTTTCTCACACCAGTACTCCACACAAGCTGAGGTTCAAACTCAAGCAACATGACAAATAAAGATATCGCTCAGTAGGAGCAATTCCTCCTTTTGACAGAATGTTTAGTTTTAACTTAATTATTTTACAGCGAACGCGAAACAAGTCTTCAGGTTATATCTATCCAGCTTGATGTCTGCTTCCTAGAGACGTTACCAGTATTTGCTCTATTCGTCTGGAAAAATCCCAAATGCAGAACCTGCTGATCACGAGAACCGAACCTTTGACCTTGGTACGAGAGGCAGACACTCTGTCACTACACCGCTGTCTACCACAAGTGTTTTCAACTATGATCCTAGGTGTCTCTGATTTATTAAATGTGGTAAAGAGTTGACACTGCATACACACCAAGATCTTGTTTTTTAAAATACAGTTGCACAATAACTTTATCTTCTTCTGTCCATCTTATTTTTCAAATCTGGATTCGTAAAAAGACTATAAACAGCTGCTAAAAGGAATCCAATTCCTGCCCCTCGCAACATCTTCATTCTTCCCCCTGAAAAAATCAAGAACATAACAGAAATGTTTTCAATCTGTTTACAGTATATGATGTATCTGAAAGTCTTCTTTGAAAATTGAAAGTTCATTTTCAATAACAGTTGCAATCTTATGGGAAAAAACGCTTATTCTTAAACTGATACCAGATACTTATCATCTGTTTCTTACACTTATACAATATACTAATCATCTGTATCATGCAAAGTTGCTGAAACAAACCAAAACTAGATGCCCACAGGAAACATGTTGAGCCTGCTCCGAAGGTTTGGTCACAGACATAGTGCTCTTCCATGCAATTGCAACACATACTGATAAAGAGTTGACCTGATAGCAGTTAATTAAGGGCATTAAATGTTTTTGAAAGTCTTCTGCTGCAACTGTGATGTTTTGAGGAAAGAATAAAAGGGACTGTCACTCAACAAATCTGCAGCAATTTTGTCTTTTAACCCTTTCCCTCATACTACAATTCTGCAGCAGATGACTTTGAACATATTTGGCAAAAAATAGAAAATCTCCATAATTGAATGGATAACCTATGACTAAAAGTGGAAAACATTGTGGCAAAAGGAGAAATTGCTCGTTTTGAGCAATTTCTTCTTTTGTCATTATGTTTTCAAAAAACTGTCTGCTGCAGAGGCGTCAGAAAGCGTCTATATAAGGGAAAGGGTTAAACTCTATTTAATAATTAAATTCACATTTATTGAGATTTTGCAAGCTTTTGTCATTATGTCTTCAAAAGTGTCTGCTGCAGCTTTCAAAAACATTTATATGTAGATGTAAATATATGGGAAATATTCATAAATGAAAATATAATTATCAAACTGAGTGGCTGTGGCATAAAGAGAAATTGTACATGAGCAATTGCCCATTTTGTCACAATGTTATCCTAAGTCATCTGCATGGAACAAAACAAATTGTGTCTGCAAGTGATAACAAGAGCGCAAATTGTCACCAAATAAGCCTGTCCTGTTTTTTTGAGACCAAGTTCAGTGATAATTGGTTGTACGTCAAGCAAATTTAGAGAGCAGACACTTATACAGTTTGGGCCATTTCGAGGGACATAAGTGTGGAGTGACTAAGATAACGTGGTTAGTTATTGAACCTGACCAAGATATTCTGCCCATCAACATATTGACTAAATTTGGTGATGATCAAATAAAATGTATTCCAAGTTACAGCACGGACATCAAAAACTTTATGTAATTTAAGTAATACAAGAGCCATAACCCTGAATAGTCTGGTTATATTGTGAAACTAGTGATACGTTTTGAACTGACATGACCCATTTTTACCAAATTAACCAAGATATTATGCCAATACACATTTTGAACAAATTTGGTGGTGAATGGACAAAGCTTCTTAAGTTATTGAGCATACAAGACCAATATTAGGTAATTTCTATAATTAAAGGGCAATAACTCTCGAGTGACTTAAGCGATATGGCTAGTTATCGAACTTGTCCAAGATATTATGCCAATACACATTCTGACTAAATTTGGTGATGATTGGACAGAGGCTTCTAAAGTTATTGAGCAGACAAGACCAAATTTAGGTTATTTCTATAATTAAAGGGCGATAACTGACTAAAAGCGATATGGCTAGTTATCAAACTTGTCCAAGATATTATGCCAATACACATTCTGACTAAATTTGGTGATGATTGGACAGAGGCTTCTAAAGTTATTGGGTGGTCAACATACTGGACGCCGCCCGCACGGCAAACTATAATACGTCCCGTTTTTAAAAAAAAAATGGCGTATAAAAATGAAACTGTACTCCAAATAAAAACATCATATATGTCCCTTGTGCAATAAACATAAAAAAACGAAAATGTTTGTCAAAAAACAAATATGGTGTTGTTATGTCAAGTCAACCATTTTCGCTGCAATGAACTTTTCGTTCATAATGGTAAAGATTAGTTTCTATTGAACATGACCCAGTTATAGAGTTAACTCACCTGATATGCTATACATGACACCTGTTGCAGTACCAGATGTTATTGTGTTCAGACTATCATCCACACCTCTTACATAGGATGTGGCTACGCCAAATATGCTGTACCATAATGCTGAAAAACAACAATTACTCTTTATAAACCTTGCTTAACCCCTTCCCTCATATAGACGCTTTCTGATACCTCTGCAGCAGACGGCTTTTTGAAAACATAGTGACAAAAGAAGAAATTGCTCAAAACAAGCAATTTCTCCTTTTGCCACAATGTTATCCACTTTTAGTCAAAGGTTATCCATTCAATTATAGAGATTTTTGATTTTTTGACAAAATATGTTCAAAGTCGTCTGCTGCAGAATTGTCGTATGAGGGAAAGGGTTAATGAAAAACAACCACCACAGAACTTATAATCGTTGACTTTTAACCTCTACCCGCACAAAAAAAAAAGAGCTGTCCGTAAGACAGCAAGTACCACCATAATGCCCTTATTAGTCACTGAGGTATGAACACTAAAGTAGTTGCATGTAAAACTTTAACCAGAATTTTTAAGTCAAATAATAGGGGCCATAATTTACGTTACATTTAAGAATATCATGAAATTGATAATCTGAGCAGAGCGTGATTGGATCTAGAGTGTGATTGGAACGAAAGTGGATCGCTTTAAGAGCGGACCGGAATTTTGGTCTCTGAGCAAAACAACAATAATGAATGAAACAAGAATTACGCGTAATTAAATGTCTCACTGTCCCCTGCTTTGACTATCAATGCAAGTGTCAAAGACAAAAAGTAAAATAACAAAACTTTAACTTTCAGCTAAACACAATTGTTTTTAAACAAGATACAAAGTTAAAATATACAAGAAATTAAAAAGACAAAAATTGACCTAAACGCAAAGTTCAAAAATACAATAAATTAAAAAAAAATAATAAAATACAAACGTTTTACGCCGAAACCATAGCTATGTCCAATTCTCAAAATCCACCAAAAATCAAGTGTTTTACCCCCAAAAAAGATCACACTCAGCATCATCAGAATACAATGTGCAGAAGAGTATTTGATGTCACTATATTCCAAATATGAAAGCCCTAGTACCAGTACTTATTGAGAAAAATAAAAAACAAGAGCTGTCGGAGGACAGCGCGCTCGACTACAGGCAGCTTATTCACATAAAGCACTATTTCATTATATTGCACTTAAGTACTATTAAATCATATTATATACTCTATATGTAAAAGCAACTGAATAGATATACATACATTTAAATATAATTTAAAAATAAAATTTCCTAAGTCAATCAAGGGCCATTACTCTATATTTAGGATACAATGGAGTTATCTAACCTAATTGTACGATGGTCCTTAACAAATATGTGAAGTATGAAGTGATTTGAATGATGTAACTTTAACGTTGAGCTAAACGCAAATGTTAAAACTGACCGAGTCCAAAATTAGCAAAACCTTAAAAAAAGGTTTTCCTAATGTTTGACACCATGCAAAACCCGTTTGATATGTTGAAGAATTATAGTTGATAAATAAATGATCACAATTAGAAAGAAATGTAACCAAAAATTAAGAATTTATCTAAAATTCTCAAAATCAAACAAAAATCATGTTTTTTACCCCCTAAAAGTCACACTCAGCATCTTCAACATACAATGTAAAGAAAGGTATTACATGTAATTATATTCCAAATATGGAAGCCCTAACACACGTACCGGTACTTATTTAGAAAAATTTGAAAATTAAATGAAAAAGCCAACTTGCCCTAAAACTTTAACCACCCAAAAGCATGTGTTTTACCGCAAACAGAAGGTCACACTCAGCATCTTCAGCATAAAATATGAAGAAATGTATTAAATGTAATTATTTTCCAAATATGAAAGCCCTAGCACAAGTACTTATTCAGAAAAAGTTAAAAAAATAAAATAAAATCCTACTTGCCCCAAAACTTTAACCACCGAAAATCATGTTTTTTCCCCAAAAAAGAAGATCACACTCAGCATCTTCAGCATTCAATGTGAAGAAAGGTATAAGATGTAACTATATTCTAAATATTAAAGCCCTAGCACAAATTATTATAGAGAAAAATTAAATAATTAAATGAAAATGCCAACTTGCCCTAAAACTTTAACCACCCAAAATCATGTCTTTTACCCCAAAAAGAAGGTAAAACTCAGAATCTTCAGCATACAATATAAAGAAAGGTATTAGATGTAATTATATTCCAAATATGAAAGCCCTAGCACAAGTACTTATTGAGAAAAAAAAAAAAAAAAAAAAAAATCCAACTTGCCCTAAAACTTTAACCCCCGAAAATCATGTTTTTTTTCCCAAAAGGAAGGTCACACTCAGCATCTTTAGCGTTCAATGTGAAGAAAGGTATAAGATGTAACTATATTCCAAATATGAAAGCCCTAGCACAAATACTTATGAATGAAAATCCCAACTTGCCCTAAAACTTTAACCGGACGCCGACGCCGACGCCGACGCCGACGCCGACGCTGGGGCGAGTAGTAAAGCTCTCATATTCTTCGAATAGTCGAGCTAAAAATAAAAACTTTAACGTTGAGCTTAACGCAAAATTGAAAAATCCAAGAAATGAAAAAGAAAAAAATCCAAGTGTTTGACCCAAAAACCCGTTTGATATGTTGAAGTACTTAATTTATGAAATATGTGCGCAAAATTTGAAATCAATCTAACAAAAAATGAGGATGTTATGACCAATTCTCAAAGTCAACCAAAAACCACCAAAATCATGTTTTTTACCCCAAAAATAAGGTCACACTCAGTATCTTAAGCATACAATGTGAAGAAGGGTATTAGATGTAACTACATTCGAAAAATGAAATCCTTAGTACCAGTACTTATTCAGAAAAGTTAAAAAAATGTAACTTTAACGTTGAGCTAAACGCAAATAGTTGACGCCGTCGCCAGAAAAGCAACACCTTAGTCTCGCTTTCGCAACTTCGTCGCAGCGAGACAAAAATCAAATTACATGAATGCTTCGCTCATTGAATGGTTGCAACAATTTACTCATTGAATAATTATTTTACGAAACTACTTTATTAAAAGTCATATTTGCATACTAAACCTTTGTTTTATAAGACACAGAAGTATTGGATTGTAATGTAATGTAACAAAATGATATATATGATCATTTTTGTAATACAATTTGATTCACAGCCTTCTTTATGTAAAAGGGCCACTTTTTCTCGTTCCAACATGCTTCATTTCAAGACATTTCTCAGTAACTCATGTGAATTAAATCATAAAAAGGTATGAATTTTCCAACAAAACAGCAATGTGGCGTTCATGCTTGATGTATGTTAAGTAAACAAAAATAATTACGAAACGAAATTAATTAAGCCAATCAAATTGTTGAACAGATTTTGATCGGAAAAAAGTGTTCCCAGTGAGTGTAATGAAGCGCTCAATTTGATAGGAACGGAAAAAAGAAACACAATGATTTGAACGACTGAAGAGTGTATTAAAACGTTAGCCGATCAGAACTGAACGGAGCGGCAAAATAGCCCCATCCAAAAATGGGCCATAATTTGTTTTAAATGCAGTATATCTGCCTTGATTAATTACATAGGTGTTGATGGTTGTGAAGCTTTCTAGAAAGTTACAATACATACATCAAGTAGTAACTGAGCTATGTTGTTATATATGTACTTGCATGCAAAACCGTAACCAAGGTGGGACGCAGACGCCAGGGTGAGTAGTGAATGAATGTATATTGTTTTATGGCGCATTGACAGCTAAGGTCATTTAGCGCGCAATTAAATTTAATTATTCATGATCCCTGGGTAAACAAACCAGTACTAGGCTAGAAAATGTGCCTCGCCCAAGGGCACTCCACCATGACCGTAGTGCCGCGACTGGGGATCGAACCCGGGACACCCGGTTTCGAAATACCCGACGCTAACCACTCGACCACAGCGAATTCCTCCAGGGTGAGTAGAATAGCTCTCATATTCTATGAATAGTCAAGCTAAAAAGGAGAAAATTATCTACTGTAGAGCAAAATTTTATCTGATATTTCTGGTGATAAAAACTTACCAATTACTCCAAATGCCTGAGCTGAGGATGCCCCATGCTTTGATACTATGTTCATTATTCTGAAAATAGTCAAAACAGTTTATTATTCATTGAACTTAATACAATAGTTTTATTTATCAGAGTTCCTCCCTATATGTTACTTACTCTTTCCCACACACAACAAGTCTGCATGCAGCAGACTATGAAAACATCAATGCAAAACTATAGTAAATATCTCTATATCAAAGTTTTAACATCATTTAAAGTCAGGGCCAGAAGTATCTTAAAACAGAGGACTAGATATAAGTTTAAGTAAACAGTTCTTACTTCCACGATATCTCTGTTAGCACTCATTAAAACCTATATTGTCAGCACACAAAAGAATTGTCTCACCGAGACGATTCTTTTGACTACCTACAACAAAGGTTTTGAGACCAAATAAGGATTATAGAACATGCAGGAGCTCCCTTATCTAGAAGTCTGTTTAGACATATAATTATAGTTTTACCAGCCTAGTTGTTATGATATAACTAAAACACTGTTGAAAGGGCAATATCCAACTATGGCAGTTGTGATTAAATTATTGACATATTCACTCACTGTGTTCTTCGAGCTGGTCCAACCAAGTCTTTTGTGTCTGCTATACTTCTGTAAATACCATTGGATCCCCCAAACATTCCTCCTACAGAAGTCAAACCAAAAGTATTAACCCTTTCCATCATATAGACGCTTTCTGGCGGACGCCTCTGCAGCAGACGGCTTTTTGAAAACATAGTGACAAAAGAAGAAATTGCACAAAACGTGCAATTTCTCCTTTTGCCACAATGTTTTCCACTTTTTGTCATAGGTTATCCATTGGATTATGGAGATTTTCTATGTTTTGACAAAATACGTTCAAAGTCGTCTGCTGCTGAATTGTCGTATGAGGGAAAGGGTTAGGTGACATATTATTGAAATTCAAAATGTTGGTTACATCAATGGGCCTATATAATGTACACGAAGAAGTAGAGTAATTAATACCTTCTTTGAAAGCATCTAAATAAAACTTGTATTAAACCATTGTTGCTCGTTTTGAGCAATTTCTACTTTTGTCACAATGTTTTCAAAGGTCGTCTGCTGCAGGTGTCAGAAAAAGTATTTTCCTCCTACAGAAGTAAAACCCAAAGTATAGAGCGACGGATTATTGAAATTCAAAATGTTGGTTACATCAATGAGCCTATATACATATACACAACTAAGTAGAGTAATTAATACCTACTTTGAAAGCATCTAAATAAAACTTGTATTAAATTGAGATATATATTCGGAATTTTGTTTAGGACATGGAGTTGAAAAAAACTTTTAGAAAAAGAAGAAATTGCTTAAAGGAGCAGATAGCTGATTGCAGTGACTTAATTGGGTCAACATCGTTCCAAATAATACACTGGCAAATGTCTTAACCCTTTCCCATATACAACAAATCTTAAGCAGATATTATCAAGAACAAGAAAAATCTCTATTTATGAAGGTTTACTTACTGACAAAAGCTGAAAACATTGTTGCAAAGGAGAAATTGCTTGTTTTGAGCAATTTTGACTTTTGTCACAATGTTTCAAAAATTGCCTGCTGCAGGTGTCAGAAAAGGTCTATTTCACAGAAGTAAAACCAAAAGTATAGAGCGACGGATTATTGAAATTCAAAATGTTGGTTACATCAAGGGCCTATATATACACACGAAGAAGTACTTTGAAAGCATCTAATAAAAATTGTATTATATTTAGATATATTCGGAATTTTGTTTAGGCCATGGAGTTGAAAAAACATTTTAGAAAAAGAAGAAATTGCTTAAAGGAGCAGATAGTTGATTGCAGTGACTTGGGTCAAAATCGTTCAAAATAATACACTGGCAAATGTCTTAACCCTTTCCCATATACAACAAATCTTAAGCAGATATTATCAAGAACAAGAAAAATCTCTATTTATGAAGGTTTACTTACTGACAAAAGCTGAAAACATTGTTGCAAAGGAGAAATTGCTTGTTTTGAGCAATTTTGACTTTTGTCACAATGTTTCAAAAATTGCCTGCTGCAGGTGTCAGAAAAGGTCTATTTCACAGAAGTAAAACCAAAAGTAAAGAGCGACGGATTATTGAAATTCAAAATGTTGGTTACATCAAGGGCCTATATACACACACGAAGAAGTACTTTGAAAGCATCTAATAAAAATTGTATTATATTTAGATATATTCGGAATTTTGTTTAGGACATGGAGTTGAAAAAACATTTTAGAAAAAGAAGAAATTGCATAAAAGAGCAGATAGTTGGTTCCAAATAATAGACTGGCAAATGTCTTAAAATGTTATTTGACACAGTTTCAATGCAAACTATACTTCACTTCATCAAAGAAATTGCACTTTGCAATAAACTGTGATATTCTTTACACTTTTAAGGTGACAGATTTATGCTTTGTTTAATGTATTTTCTGCTCATATATGTTACTTAATTTGCACGCTAAATGACTTTACAGGGATTTATAGTGTTTTATGGTGTATCAACAGCCAAGGTCATTTAGCGCTTTTTGTGGTAGAGCATTGGCCTCTTGTACCAAAGGTCCAGGCTTCTGCCTTTGGGACTTTCCCAAACAATTGTCGGGTGTACTGGTTAAGTCTCAAGGAAAATTAGACATAGAGTGGGATAAATATAAGCTGAAAACTTGTTTCACAATCATTATAAAATAAATATGTTTCGATTAAATCATTCCCACTTGCAGACACATACTGACGCATCTAAAGCAGACAACTTCATGATGAGCAATTTCTCCCTTTGCTTCAATGATTTCACATCTATCCAATATTCATACTTCATTTACAGAGATTTTTCATTTATTTGTCTAAATGTCTTCATAGACATCTGCTCGAGGTTTGTTGTTTGTGGGAAAAGGACTGGTTAGGTTATTGATGTGCCATAAAACAACATACATTCATTCAATAACAGGTAGGCAATAAAGTCTGTTACCTGCAAGAAGTGCTCCCCCAATCTGTGCAAATGCCATTTCAAATCTGCCTCTTTGATGTCCAGCACCTTCTGGTAATATATACTGATCTTGGTCCTGTAAACAAATAAAACTCAAACTAAGTATAGGTCAAGATGTTAGTGGGTTCAGGACTCTAGATAAGTTAGGGTGGGGGTTCAAGACTCTAGATTAGTGGGGATGGGGGTTCAATACTCTAGATAGATAAGTGGGGATGGGGTTCAAGACTAGATAAGTTGGGATGGGGGTTCAAGCCTCTAGATATGTGGGGATGGGGTTCAGGACTCTTGATAAGGATTAGGTGCATATTGGATGACCATATATCTTCATTTTATCCAAGTGAGACAATTCTTTTGGAAATAAGAGTTATTAATGGAACAAATCCTGTTTTAACTTTTATACATCTTATCTAGCCCCAATGTTAACTGGTTCTTTAATCAATTTGCTTATCACAATGTTTTCAAAATGTTGTCAACTTCAGAAGCAGAGTCATGCAAGTTGGGAAAACTTTAACTAAAGTTATTAGTATCTTTTATTAAACAACAGAATCCTATGTATTTGCTAATTGCAAAAATTGTGTTGAGTCGATTCCCAGACATTTAGAGTTCAGCCCTTTCACAAATGAATACACATTTTGATGAAAAAGCACTTTGACAAAATAAGAAATTGCACTTAGTAACTAGGTAAGCAACTACAACTTTTGCCAAAATAATTTCAACTCAATTCATTTATCATACTTTCCTTCATGGAGAAGTTAATTCGCCCTGAATGTGAAAAGGGTTTTGACAACGAAGGTAAAAAAGAACACTACATGTCATAAACACCTTTTCAAGGACTTTTTAGACAGGATACATTCAATGATTTTTTCATTTCAATATATTTTCTCATTTTTCAAAATGATTATGTCCACTTCTTTTCTCATTTCTCAAAATGATAATACATGTACCGGTAACCCTGTAAAACTATGTTTTCATTAATTGTTTTCATTAATTCCCCATTACTGAAAGCTTCTGAAACTTACTGAAGTCAGTGTAAGTCTTGTCCAGATATGCAAGCTGATCCAGTTCTATACTGGTCACAAATGTAGTTTTATTATGCATTAGGAAATAAGTGTTTTACCTGCTGAAGAAGTCTTGGATCAAGATTGAGATATGGATTTATCAAACCACCAGTTCCTCCAGTTACTAAAATAGACAAAAACACTATTAATACATATATGACTTTAATATTTAAACAAGAGCACCGCGTACGGCACAGACGCTCGACTGATAGAAAACAGAAACAAGAGGGCCATGATGGCCTGGATCGCTCACCTGATTATTTGTTTTTCAATTTAACTATATAAGCCCCGCCCCCTGGCGGCCATAGTTTCGCACCAATCAACTTGGCTTGAAGGAATCTGATAGAGGGTCACCCTAGGAATATTTTTACAAAATAATTTGAAAATCAGCCTGACACTTTTGTAGAAGAAGATTTTTTTTTTAAGTTTTCACTATAGCCATATAAGGCAAAATAGCCCTATCCACTGGCGGCCTGCCGCCATGTTTTTTGACCAATCAACATGGCTTGAAGGAATCTGAAAGTGGGTCACATAAGGAACATTTCTACAAATCTATTTGAAAATCGACCAGACACTTTCGGAGAAGAAGATTTTTTTTAAGTTTTCACTATAGCCATATAAGGCAAAATAGCCCCCCCCCCCGGCGGCCATGTTTTTCGACCAATCAACATGGCTGGAAGGAATCTGATAGAGGGACATCCAAGGAACATTTCTACAAAATTATTTGAAAATCGGCCTAACACTTTCGTCGGAGAAGATTTTTTTTCACTATTTATAGCCATATAAGGCAAAATAGCCCCGACCCCCTGGCGGCCGTGTTTTTTTGACCAATCAACATGGCTTGAAGGAATCTGACAGAGGGTCATCCAAGGATCATTTCTACTAGATCTAATTTCTACAAAATTATTTGAAAATCTGCCAACCAGTTTGGGAGAAGAAGAATTTTGAAGATTTTTTTCATTTCGTTGCCATGGAAACCAGAATTCTGCATGGATCCCGAAAATTTGAAGGAATTCTGGTGAGGACATTGAGAGGATGCTTTCTGTGAAGTTTCATCCCAGTTGACCCACCGGTTACAGAGGAGAAAATGTTGACGGACGACGGACATAGGGCGATCACAATAACTCACCCTGAGCACTTCGTGCACAGGTGAGCTAAAAATGAGTTGAAGCGAGGCGAACCCCAAAACTGTGTCCACCCTTTTTAAAGCTTTCCCTCATATCTGATGCCTCTGGCAGCAGACGGCTTTTTGAAAACATAGTGACAAAAGGGAGAAATTGCTCAAAACAAGCAATTTCTCCTTTTGCCACAATATTTTCCACTTTTAGTCATAGGGAATGGATAACCTATTTGTTGACAAATGATGTTCAAAGTCATCTGCTACACATTTGTTGTATGAGGGAAAGGTTTAATATGTATAATATATACATGCATAAAGTGGCATCTTTTTAGAAGAGCACGTCCCTGTGGTTCAGCACCTTTAACAACAACTCTTGGAAGAGCCAATTGTTTGACCCATCTTAAAGATTTACAAAGAAAATACAACACAGACATACTGTCACATATGTTAACCTTTTTACCTACTGGACCAAAGGACTGTGCATGGAATGCAATAGACCTGGCCTTATCTCAACTCGACCAGCAGATAAAACAAAAGTTCAAATAGAAATTGCTTTTTACACAGTATTTTTAGATGAGAATCACTTTTGAGACTTTAGTCTTTATAATAATATTTAGACATTTTGCTCATAATGGAATGAGTCTGAGTTTGGTTTCACTAATTAATCAGTTATCATACCTCTGAGACTTTGTTGTTTTATGATAAGCAGAGTATTTGTCAAATAAGAGTTGGGAGCTTAATCAACAGTTAACCCTTTCCCTCATACGGCATTTCTGCAGCAGACGACTTTGAACATATTTTGTCAAAAAATAGAAAATCTCTATAATTAATTGGATGGATAACGTATGACAAAAAGTGGAAAACATTGAGGCAAAAGGAGAAATCGCTTGTTTTGAGCAATTTCTTCTTTTATCACTATGTTTTCAAATAGCCGTCTGCTGCAGATGCGACAGAAAGCATCTATATCAATATGAGGGAAAGGGTTAATCAACAGTTAATATTTTCAACTATAAATCTGTCTCTTTTATATGTTTGACAACACATTTCGCTGATATTGACAGAATTAAAACATAACCAGGCTGTCTTGCCACATGGTAACATAGTTAGATGGGACCAATGATCAACTAGTGAATGTTGTGCGTCAAACCTTGGAGTTGGAGCTGCATAGTAAAATGACATGATAAACCGCCCATTCATGCAAAACTTCACATAATATTTTTAGCTCGATTCAATCAAAGTTTTTCATGAATGGGTATGTTGTAAGAAATTACTTAAGATGAATAAATTAATAATACTGCACGTTTATGAGATCCTAAAACCAATGATTTTAGTCAGTAAAGTTTTTTAAAAGATTAACCTTGGAATTTTTTTTCCATATCTGTGATCGCGTTTAAAATACAGTTTATACTATTGTGTAAAGTGATCTTACTTAAAGTAACGTGTTTATAAATAATATAATTTGTATCCTACGACCAAAGACAAAGTTCCCCACCCACATTATTCACATAGGAGTGAAGGACATGGACAGTTTAAATCATTTTTAAACAAAAATGTGAGAGAAAACCTATAAAATTTTACATATCATTACCTGGAATGTTTAAATCGGGATCGCTTGATTTTCCGAAAAGGCCTCCAAACACAGATTTATTGTTATTATCCATGTTTTTGTTTTATCTTACGCAAGAACCACACGAGGAAATTATTTGACAGTTTGAGAGTAATCAAGGGACATTACTCGATGAATAACTCAGTTCAATCACAGTAATAAAGGTATTGAAAAAAGGCGGACCACGTAGTTGTGCTTTTAATGCTTGCTATGCAAACTGTCCTGAAATGATCAGAAATATACATAATTGCACCAACCTATTTTCTAGAAAATAGCATACTGGTTACGAAAATAGCTTTTTATATAACTATAAAACCCATATAACCTTCACTTTTCATTAAATATTAAACAACACATGTCAGATCGAATAATAACAAAGTAAAACATTTTTGTAACATTCTTTTTGTACTTATTATCATTCGAAATTAACATAGGCTAATGCGTAATGTATCGACCAGATCAGCCAGCGCTGTCCGCGCAGACTGATCCGGCCAACACATTCCGTCTAAGGGAGGATAGAGAGGGAATACAGTTACCTCGTACCCTAGTTATTTTGTACCCTGTCATTTTCGGTTGTCTCGTACCTAGTTATTTTGTGTCGATTTCGGTTGTTTCGTACCTTAGTGTAACCAACATTATCCCTTGGATTAATTCCTGCAAATCTTGTATTTGTCTAGAAAAATGTAACTCGTAACTTATTTAAGTATATGTGTATACACATAATCATTTAATATACATAAAACTTCACTTTGCATTAGAGTAGTGATTCCTGAAACAGAAAATCCACAGGAGGCGAAACGTGTATGTGTGGCATGCTTCAGCTGATCCGGGTCGGTACGTTACGCAGAGTCCACAATGTTGATTTTCTCACGAGACGGCCTACAAATTTATTATTGCAAAGCTACGCCCCTGACAGTTTTTAAATATTAATTGACGGTAAAATAGGAACGAATTGATTGATTTGATTATGTCAAAGACCTAATAACACATTATTGTTATTAGGTCTTTGATTATGTGTATTTTAATTCACCACAGAGAGTTAAGTCAAACCACACTGACATCACAGCTACACCCACACAGTCACATCAACATCATCGTCGCATCACACACATCATATCACAGTCACATCAGACCACAGTCACATCACAGTTACACCCACACATAGCATAACATATATCACACCAACATCTGAATTTATGTCTATATCTGAGTGTAGGTCTATCTGTACTTTTGTCTTTATGTTTATGTATATGTATGTATGTCCGTCTATCTCTCCGTCTAGCTGTTGGTGTAACTGTCAATCTGCCTGTATGTCTGTATGCATGTATATATAGGCGTGTATGTCAATCTGTATGTTTATCTGTCTATGCGTTTGTATGTCACTCTGTCTATGCATGTCTATCATCGTGTGTCGATCTGTATGTATTGATGTCTCTCTGAATGTATGCCTATCGGAATTTATGTAAACTGAGTCGGTCTCTTAAGTGCAATAATTTAACTTATAAGTATATATTACATATAAGACAAGTATAGCAGTTACGGGGGGTGGGGGTTGTGGATAGGGGGTGGGGGTTTGGTAGGCTCTGTCTGCAAGTCTGTCTGTCTATATGTTTGTGTAGGTTTGAGGGTGTGTGTGTGTGCGTGTGTGTGTGTGTGTTTGTATATACGACAGTCCAGAGACATATAAACACTGTGTTTATATGTCTCTGGACAGTTAGAGGACTTCGATTTTACTGCACACCAACAAATAGAGGACCTACCTCTATTGTGAGTACTTACACCCGAGTCCTCGAAATGTTTTTCTTTATTTCCTTTCGTTTTAAGGATTTTAAAAGTCGGTTCCTGTAAAAATCCGAAAGTCCTCAATTTGACGGCTACTACAGCTACTACAGATACCCATACACATACTACGCACATTTGTATTCGTCACGTGACCTTGATTTGTGCTTAATTAGAATGGTTTCTCCTAAATATTTTGGTTCCCAATCATACCACACTAGGACTACGGTGGGAACGGGAACAGACTATCTCTTACTAAACCAGTCTGGCCATGGTCCTCTTAAACATGATACTCAAAACAAGGTCAGTTGATGCAACGCACAAATGTCGCCGGAAATCCATACTGCAGTTATGCATAATACTAAAATTAAAGTAGTTGAAAAAACAGTTATCAACTGAGGGGCATATTGGAACATCAGGGGTGGGGTCAAGTGAAAATGTATCAAAACTTGCATTTTTTGTCAACGAAGTGAATGTCCTTCATTGAAATATATATTTGAACCCTTTCATTGTTTATGAATGAATGAATAAATGTATATTGTTTTATGGCGCATCGACAGCTAAGGTCATTTAGCGCGCAATTAAATTTAATTATTCATGATCCCTGGGTAAACAAACCAGTACTAGGCTAGCAAATGTGCCTTGCACAAGGGCACTCCACCATGACCGTAGTGCCGCGACACCCGGTTTCGAAATCCCCGACGCTAACTACTCGACCACAGCGGATTCCCTCATTGTTTATGATCAATCTCCATTCCAAGGTAGGTTGACCATACACACAGCCAACTAATTATTGATCATAAACAGTAATGGAAATGAGTAATCTTGACAATCATTAGTCTTAGTATGTATACAGTGCTTTCATTAAGGAATAATTATAATATTTGTGAATTACACATACACTTGTCAGAGTATTTGAATGTTATTATCTATCAATACAACCGACAATTTAGGATTTGCACGTCATTTTACCTTTCCCCTATTGAAGTCAACATTGGAAACCTTTGCAGCAATCTACTTTTAAAACAATGAGAAAATGGTTAAATCGCTGAAGATATGTGTATTCTTTTTTTCTCAAAATAATATTAGCTTGGCATCCTAATTATATCATATATTGACAAATGTTAAAATGTAGTCCAATATTTATAAATTAGACGAAATATAATATCAGCTAAACAGTTAAATTTCATTGAAATTGTTGTTTAATTTTAAACTTAATTTCGAACATAAACTGAACCCTACAACATGTTAATTTATTGTAATTCTTTCCTTCCTTTTTTAATGAAAATAACAAACTACTCGTGTTTTAAAATTATATTATGATGAGCGCCTTTGTGTCAATGATGCATAACAATATGCAGATTGGAAGCAAAATGCCTGTAGGGAATCTTATGACACATTTAAAATTGTCAAGAACGAACTAATTGTGTACGAAAGACCCGATTCGTGACCCACATTCTCATTCGCAGAGTTGTCGTTTTTTACTATCTCTTTATAGGCAGAGACAAACTCCTTCGCAGAGTGTTCATTACGCTCACATACATGAATTGGTGTTAGAAAATGAGGTTTTCTGTTAAAACCAGTTTTATCTCAATTTGTTATTTTCTTCATTTGTTTCGAACCAAATAAACATGTTAAATCACCTATAATTCACTATTTATAAGTGAGTGTAAAGAACGGCTCTCTGCAAAGGAGATTGGTACCGTATATCCGCGGCCATAAGTCGAATTTTTGAGACTCAAATTTTGGTGTTGAAGCAGGGACTCGACTTATGACTGAATGACAATCTCTCCTAAGGCTATATTTTACACGCGACAAACTGTAGAGAAACTGCCTTTCATCAGCGATGCATCCTTTCCTTACATTTTTTTTATCTAGTTTTAAAGCCGTAAACAAAGGAAAAATAAATACCATACCCTTTAAAATCCTTTTCAATTCAAAGTTCATTTGTCCAATTTAAAGATCAAAGTACAAAGTACTGAAGGTAGAATTGCGATCGTTTAAGAAGAGATACAGAAGTGCATATATGAATATTTATTTTACCGGTTACCTTCATGCAAAGTTTCAAGTGTGTAACCCTTTCCAGTGCTGAGATTTTGCCTCAACCTGAAACTTTAACCAAAATGTTGACGAACAAACAGACGGAGAGACAGACATCGCCAATCTATAGACCGGAATTGCTAAAGCAATCCGGCCAAAAATAAAAAAAAAATCATCCATTTTAGCAGTAAAATCCGGCCAAGAAGTAATGAATTGAGAAAAAAATGTGCTGAGAGGTCCATAATTTCAAACTTGCTAAGATTTGGTCTGTGCAATGAATGTACAAATTGAAAAATGTATTGTTGACATGTATTTTCTACACCATCATTGTAATGTTGTTTATCATAAATAAAATTATTCCTTTTTTTAAATAAACTTTTAATCAAAATGTGTGTCTCAGTGTTGTCTTCTTCGGCAGTTTGACAGAAACAAAGCCTAAATCTGAAATTGTGTCAATGTGTTATTTGTCAACTCTGTCCCATAAGTTTTGCTTGTGATTTGAACTCTCATAAAAAAAAAACACGGAAAGGGACAACTTTCCCAACTTTGATTAAATATGTTTTCAATTAAATTGTAATTTTTTTCTTGTTTTTTGAAAGTTTTGTCATTATTATTTAAGACGGACATTATATACTAGAATAGCCAACTGACTATCATTTGAAAAAGTGTTTCTTATTTAAACCTTTCCCACTTGCATACGTAATTGCAGCCGACGACTTTTGAAAACATTGATGCAGAAGAAGAAATTGCTCATAACAAGCTCTCTCCTTTTGCAACAATGTTTTCAACTATATTCAATGATTACACTTCCAATAAATGTGATTTTCTGTATCTTTGCTCAGATTTTTTTTAATTCGTCTGCTGCAGAGTTTTTATATTGTGGGGTGGGTTGTGATTTGTTAAAGGGCAAGCAGGATTGGGAATTGAGTGTTGCACTTATCCTAATGAAACATTCGCCTGCCTGTGCATGTTTTAGCTTAACTTAACTTGTTAATGTTCTTTCCATCATCAACTTATTTAGTCATCTGTTAGTAATCAACTCTATGAACGAAATAATCGCGTCAAAATCTTGAATCGCGTCAAAATCATAACGAAATCAAAGTATTCTAAACGCTTTATAAACAAGTGATTTAAAGCGCTCAAATCATTTGATGAAATTTGTTTCTTTAGACGCGGACCTTGTCGAAAGCACCTATCCAAAATGCAAAGTTAAGGTTTTGCGTTAATCGTTGTCGAAGGAATAGATGGACTGAGAGAAAGAGAAAGAAAAGGCTTAGCAATGCATACTATCTTTATGAATAAGGACATGAACGAATATGTATGGACTAGCGCCTAGAATTTCGTACTAGCCGATCCTTCATTCCACTCGCTTATGCTAGCGGGCGAGTGGATTTTACATCTCTGCCGAGAGGGAAAAAAGGGTTACAATTTACAAAGGGTAATTGCGCGGTTCAGTGCTATATTGGCGTAGTGATATCTAAATAATTGTGTACACTTTAAATATGATATTTACACTTACACGACTTGTTATTTTCTATTATAAGCTTGAATAATCGGATTTTTTTTCTTTACTCTATGTTTGCCTTTGTGAGCATTCGTAAATTAGCCAAACCAAAAATTGCACTTAATTGTTGGTGGTGAAGGGCATATACATCACGTGACTTCAAACTCACTATGACTATGGTAGCCTCTGCGCATGCGCAAGTCTACCAAAAAAGTAGTTATTTCTCCTTTTGTCAGAGCTCTATCAAAAGAAGTCTGCTGCAGATGCGTGTAAATGCATGTGAAAATGGGTAAGAGTGAAATCTATATAGACTTTTATTTCCGCAAACCATTTTCCCCAACAAATGAGCTACGTCATAAAAAAAGAGTATGTGAAGTTTAATCACACAAGTATTACTAAGCTAATAGTATTGTAAATTTAACATTAATTTATATGGGTGTATTTCATTTGTCGCGGTTCAATCTCAGCTGGTAAATTAGTGACGTCATTTATTAGAGCCCTGTGTTTTTCACACGACAAACAGTTACAGGGCTAACGCAAGTCGGTTGTAACTACAGCCTGTTCCAGTGGAAATTACAACCGTTTTCATATAACCAGAGAGTCCAAACTTCTTTCCATAGACCTTTAAAACCCTTGTCTTCACCTCAGCCCCTCTGTGAATTACACTCACTTTTAATAAACTTCGTCAATGTAATAACTCAAACTCCTGTGTTTTACTTTTAACTAATCATTTTTTTAAAACATTGAAAGGATTAATTTTCATGTTTGAAATCGGACAAATTTTATTTTTTATAGATTAAAACAAATATTAAGAAATTTGGACTAGTTGGTTTGTTTGGCTTATTTGGATTTATAAAATCAGGTTTGTGCATTATTATCTTAATGTATCATTATCCAATTTTACATCGAGAACCATGTTTTTTTTAATCTTTTGCCGAAATTTTTAAAAAGTCGACCCCCGACTTATGGCTGGGAGTAACCTCAAAACCACCCGAAAATGGGGTCAAAAAGGACCCTCGACTTATGGCTGAAGTCGACTTATGGCCGCGGATATACGGTATTCGCGAGTCACGTGATCAACAGTTTAAGCTTAGAAATAGTTCATATTTTAGATATACATGGATAAACATTATAAAATGAATTCTTCACAAATCAAGACATCTCTTTGAACATGAAAATAACATTCAGTAAGTTAGAATTGCTATTAAAAGGAGAATTCGACGTGATTTTGATCTCGATATTGACACATAACAGTCTGCTGTAAGTCTACTAGGGACTGTTTGGTCTTCGTAAATAAAACAAAACAACATAAATGCGAGTCAATATAAAGAAACTGCAAATACTTAAAACATCGGAATATTTATTTCAATTTAGATGTGTCATAACTTAGTGTTTTTAAACAAACGCAATTGTAATATGGTCAAGACATTTAAATTTGTATTTTTCTAATAATAACTCATCCTCCCACGAAAACCTATTAAAAATATAAGTCGCGGGCTCCTTCCCGGAGACTAATAACGATGCATACCATTAGTCAGGTCTGTATAAAATATGCAAATGAAGGTCCTCGTTTTGTGGTCTTCAAAAAGTTGGAATTACGGACACGTCCTCATTTTGTTTTTTCGCATGGTAAGAGAAATCTGAATCAATTATAATGAACTAAGCTAACGCTACCACCGAATACTTATAATGAACTTAGTTAACGCTACCACCAAACAGTTATAATGAACTTAGTTAACGCTACCACCAAACAATTATAATGAACTTAGCTAACCCTACCACCGAACAATTATAATGAACTTAGTTAACGCTACCACCGAACAATTATAATGAACTAAGCTAACTCTACCACCAAACATTTATAATGAACTTAGCTTACGCTACCACCGAACAATTATAATGAACTAACTAACGCTACCACCAAACAGTTATAATGAACTTAGTTAATCAAAAGTCTATCAATTACAGTACCATACATGTGGTTGTAATTCTAATTTAACAAAATACAAAAATCTATCCATGTTCACCGTCGTTTAGCCCGGCGTCTACATGCCGCGGATGTATAAACCAAATGTCACTCATAACTGCCCTTTACCTCATAATGTATAATAACCGTTATGGTATTTACTTACAGCTAAATGTATGCCTACAAAGACAAGGTACACCATAACTAGATTAACAATTCTTAAACTTAATTTCAATCTTAAACTGTTATCTTGCTGTTCATATGGTAAGATACTGAATGATAGTAATAAATGTCCCCCTAAGTAAATGTGAAACTGTGCTTAACAAAATCACTGTATCATGAAGTAGAAATAAACTTTTTCTTTTTCACATTATAAATACTTTATCATTGTGAGCGTATGTTAGCTAGATTTGTTTCCCTTTTCATATTTAATTTTTTTGCTATCTATTTTACTCTTTTTTTCTTTCCTATTGCATATTTTCTACCGTCTTAGTTTTCTTGTGAAGACAGACACCTTTTGTCTTCCATTTATAAAAAATATCAAGTTTGGTTTTCTGTGCTGTTTGCGACAGTTTGTTTTCTCTTGTCATTTCCTGCCATTTGATAATGAGAATAGTCAAGTATGATAGGCACTTGTTTTTTAGCCTTCTACAATTTACTCCTTTTTAGACATTGTAAATTCTATGATAGTGATAACCCTTAATACTGTTGGGTATTTCTTTTCTATAACAAAATGTATCAGCCCTAATATTATTTTAGTTGTTGAAATAGAGATAGCATGTTGAATATTAACAAATAACGTTTACAGACATAACGTGGTAATAACAGCCGTCATGTTTCAGTTAATAGCCTATGCCTATAAACAAGTCAATATAAAATGTTTGAAGTTGGGAAATACATGTTTATTGTTCCTCCTTCACAAAGTGGTGTTACAGACTTGTGTATACTGTGTCAGTTGGGTGCTATATACATGTACTTATATATAGCAAGCCTTATTTCGCATTATATAACGTGTGACAGTTTTGTTTGCATGAGGCATTCTTCAGGTAAAGACTTTCGTGATTTGAAATAGGTTTATTTTTCTGTCTTAGAACAGTTAGAAGTTTGGAAGTATTTATGGCATTTAAGATAATATATAACATCATATGTTTTTTTGTGAAAACCTAAAAACACTTGATATTCTTAATTGGAAACTGAACGTCTTCTTGTATTGTTTACTTTATGATTTCTCGGGTTAACTAGCTAGAAAGTGTATTTAACAATGTGACTCAAGACTAAAGCTACTGGATATACAACTATATGACTCGAATATACTAGAGATATAGTGAATTGAATGTTGTGATCTTACCCGAGAACAGTGACACTATAGAAAATAAACAATGATATCAGAGCGTTTTAAAATAATTAATAAACGAGTATATTTTTCTGGTATTGTACTAGTAGTAATGTGTATCGTGTTCTACCCGATTTACGTCATTTCACAATATAACGTTTCCCAGCATGAATGGTTCTTTTCCCGCAATATGTTGGACTTACCGGCCCGAAACGCTGCGTTTTATAACACGCGGAGATTGGACTATGACGGGTGGACGCCTGGTTTTCCCAAATGGCTGGTCGATCTGACAGAGCTGCAGACTAAATTACCGAAAAATGTAACGTCGATCGGCCATCATGAAATATTGTACTATAATGCAAGGCAGGCGGATAGAATAAGAAACGAGAACGTCTTAATAAAACAATGTCCATACCAAAACTGTCATATCACGGATAAGTGGGAAAAATACGACGAAAGTTCAGCGGTAATATTTGAAATATCACATCATTACATGGGACTTCCGAATCGCACGAGACCGAACGGCCAGATCTGGATCTTCCAGGATTTTGAGCCGCCAAGGATGAATAATGGATGGGAGCATCGTCACCGTAGCTGGAATGGACAAATGAACTGGTCCATGTCGTTCAGGTAAGGACGGAGATTATCATCATAATTACAAAGTATCGTATAAGTACAGGGTGTATTGTTGTGCGAACCAAATGTTATCTCCTTAGAAAATTCCTGAAGTACCCGAGTTTTCCCTTGGCTGGGGAAATTCCTTAAGTTCGCATTCACAAAGATCCTAAGGAAATTCCCTAGGTAAGAATATTAGTTTTTCCTCAAGTGAAATGTGTAACATCAGTATTTGATTTATTAATTATGTTTGGACAACAATAGGTACGTCATAGTCGTTTAGGGGTAACCGTATTCATGTATCAAAGGTCTATTTGAAATGTATATGAGACAGTCACACCAATTCGGTTATGTAGATATACATACCGTGCCATGACCTAATAAGTAATCCTAAGAGATATTGACTCGATCATGTTTATAGTTGGTCAAGGAACTGTTTTAAAAAGGTTAACGAATCTCTTACAAGTGAATTTATTCTTCAACTATTTGTCCATCCCTTTACCCTTTTAACATGCTTAAAATCCGCAGATGACGAAAATTTCCGGGAAAACTTTGGTAACTCTGTTCATATGAAAATATCTCTAATGAATTGAGTTGCTCATTAAGAGCAATTTCTAATTTTTGTTACAATTTTGATAAGGTCTTCTGCTGCAGATGTGTCGAAATGCGTCTGAATGTGCCGTTCCGAAACTGTTACTAAAATAAAGTGCCTGGTGTTTTACATAGTACATATATATATATATATATATATATATATATATATATGTGCTTTGTGTTTTACGAAGTACATACATATGTGACTTGTATTTTACATAATACATACATATATATAATATACATGGCAATTCTGTCCCGTTACCACATATAGACGGATATTGACAATTTTAAAGCAGACATCGTTTGAAAACATTGTGGAAAAGGGAGAAATTGCTCAATCATTTTCCACTCTGTTCAATGATAAAACATTCCCTTTACATGTTTAAGAGAGCACCCAAATTTGTTCTATATGTCTTCAAAGCCGCCTGCTGCAGATGGGTTGTGTTTGGAAAAGGGTTAAGGCAGGGACGTAGCTTTGCAATAATCAATGTGTAGGCCGTCTCGTGAGAAAATCAACATTGAGGACTCTGCGTAAAGTATCGACCCGGATCAGCCATATTGATCTATGAGAACCGGTGTAATTTTGAACGATTAGGTGTTGGTTTGTGATGTACGATGTTCCGTTAGGGCCATCGTTGTTTCGCGGTTTCGACGACGATGGCCCTAACGGTTTCGCGGTTTCGACCTTAGGTCGAAAGTACGAAAACACGATGCGAAAGTGCGAAAACACGATGCGTAAGTGCGAAAACTCGATGCGTACATTTTGTAAGTACGAAAACACGATGCGTAAGTGCGAAAACACGATGCGTAAGTACGAAAACACGATGCGTAAGTACGAACACACGATGCGTAAGTGCGAAAACACGATGCGTAAGTACGAAAACATGATGCGTAATTGAGAAAACACGATGCATAAGTGCGAAGACGCGATGCGAAGACGCGAAAACAGGTTTCGAGATTGAGATATTAATATTGAAGTGGCTTTAGATACAATCTCGGATCTATATATGTATTATAATTTTACGTTTAACTGGTAGACTGTAGATTTATTGACATTGTATTTATCACGGTAAATGGAATACACCATTCAAACGTTAATGTTCGTATGACCTAGATTTCTTTGAAGATATTAATTGAACCTCCACTGTGGTGTGTTGATAGCGAGTCCTTCTCTCGACCCTTTGAGTCGATTTGGTTCCACAATTTGCTTAAGTAACACATCAGTTACCAGTATTACTTGTCCATTACTCTTGACACCAAAGATTCAGTCGCAATGCTAATCCCAGAACCATGTGCGCCGAGATTTTTTAAAACTTTTAAAACTATATGGATTTTAAACTTGAAACACGTTTCGTAAAATATAATTGTGAGTAACGTGTTTAGCACGAATTGTATTGACTACGATATATCATCGAAAATATACAACGTAATCAAGATTGCAACGCGGACAAAGAAGTTAAAATACTAGCTTATATTGTATCAAAGCACTGATAGTGCTGCCAGCAAGTGGCTTACTGCAGATCACGGATTACATTTGGACAAGGATTTACCGATCAGAAAAGTTAATCAAATACACTTCACAACAACACTTTGTTATGGCCTTATTTTGAATAATATTGGAGTTGAAAGCTCAATATAGTAATTACAGAATGGGGGTCTATAGCAAATACTTTTTTTACCAAGAGGTCATGGAATAGTTAACACACTCCTTGGTGCATGTCATATCAAAATCAGAAGAAGGCCGATGTATACTAATAATAACTATATTGAGAGTCCAATTCTAACATCACAGCAAAAAATAAAAACTCATCCGTATCTACATTTTCTGGTTATTTTAAACAAAACAAAAACGAAAATTGTTTTGCCTTGTTTGAAATGAATTATATTATGGCTTTAAATTAAAACATTCATTTGTCAACAAAGGATCAATAAGATTGTGCTATTGCGTCTGACTTATAATATAATTAAAATGAAATGGACAGTACCTAGAGATTCTTTTACAGTAACCTACTTCAACTTAAGGGTCCGTATAGAATGGTAATATAAAAAGTCACATTTGTCTCTAAACAATATAACACGTTCTTTTTCCAGAAGATTTCACATAAAATAGGTGAAAAGATAAATGCAGTGTTTTCGATTTTTTGTGAATTCTCAATATGTTGGAATGAGTAGTTATCATAAGGCGTTTGAACTGCTCAGATGATGAAAGCACTTGACGGGAAAAAAGAAATAACGATGAAATGTATTTCTCAGAAAACACATACAGCCTAGACCAGGATCTCCCGCGTAACAAGCGATCGTCGTAACCAATCCATAACATCCTCTTTCTCTTCACT
>JASEVX010000004.1:27720867-27840642 GCA_031761405.1 Serripes groenlandicus
CGTGACTTCAAACTCACTATGACTATGGTAGCCTCTGCGCATGCGCAAGTCTACCAAAAAAGTAGTTATTTCTCCTTTTGTCAGAGCTCTATCAAAGAAGTCTGGCTGCAGATGCTTGTAAATGCATGTGAAAATGGTAAGAGTGAAATCTATATAGACTTTTATTTCCGCAAACCATTTTCCCCAACAAATGAGCTACGTCACTTAAAAAAAGAGTATGTGAAGTTTAATCACACAAGTATTACTAAGCTAATAGTATTGTAAATTAACAGTAATTTATATGGGTGTATTTCATTTGTCGCGGTTCAATCTCAGCTGGTAAATTAGTGACGTCATTTATTAGAGCCCTGTGTTTTTCACACGACAAAACAGTTACAGGGCTAACGCAAGTCGTTTGTAACTACAGCCTGTTCCAGTGGAAATTACAACCGTTTTTCATATAACCAGAGAGTCCAACCTTCTTTCCATAGACCTTTAAAACCCTTGTCTTCACCTCAGCCCCTCTGTGAATTACACTCACTTTTTAAATAAACTTCGTCAATGTAATAACTCAAACTCCTGTGTTTTTGTACTGTTTAACTAATCAAGTCATTTTTTAAAACATGAAAGGATAATTTGTCGATGTTGAAATCGGACAAATTTTATTTTATATGATTAAAACAAAATATTAAGCAAATTTGGACTAGTTGGTTTGTTTGGCCTTATTTGGATTCTATAAATCAGTTTTGTGCATTATTATCTTAATGTATCATTATCCAATTGTTTACATCGAAGAACCAAGTTTTTTTTAATCCTTTTGCCGAAATGTGTAAAAAGTCGACCCCGACTTATGGCTAGCGGAGTAACCTCAAACCACCCCGAAAATGGGCGTCAAAAGGACCCTCGACTTATGCTGAAGTCGACTTATGGCCGCGAGATATACGGTATTCGCGAGTCACCGTGATCAACAGTTTAAGCTTAGAAATAGTTCATATTTTAGATATACATGGATAAACATATAAAATGAATTCTTCACAAATCAAGACATCTCTTTGAACATGAAAATAACATTCAGTAAGTTAGAATTGCTATTAAAAGGAGAATTCGACGTGATTTTGATCCTCGATATTGACCACATAAATCAGTCTGCTGTAAGTCTACTAGGGGACTGTTTGGTCTTCGTAAATAAAACAAAACAACATAAATGCGAGTCAATATAAAGAAACCTGCAAATACCTTAAAACATCGGAATATTTAATTCAATTTAGAATGTGTCATAACTTAGTGTTTTTAAAACAAACGCAATTGTAATATGGTCAAGACATTTAAATTTGTATTTTCTAATAATAACTCATCCTTCCACGAAAACCTATTAAAAATATAAGTCGCGGGCTCCTTCCCGGAGACTAATAACGATGCATACCCATTAGTCAGGTCTGTATAAATATGCAAATGAAGGTCCTCGTTTTGTGGTCTCAAAAAGTTGGAATTACGGGACACGTCCTCATTTTGTTTTTTCGCATGGTAAGAGAAATCTGAAGTCAATTATAATGAACTAAGCTAACGCTACCACCGAATACTTATAATGAACTTAGTTAACGCTACACCCAAACAGTTATAATGAACTTAGTTAACGCTACACACAACAATTATAATGAACTTAGCTAACCCTACCACCGAACAATTATAATGAACTTAGTTAACGCTACCACCGAACAATTATAATGAACTAAGCTAACTCTACCACCAAACATTTATAATGAACTTAGCTTACGCTACCACCGAACAATTATAATGAACTAACTAAACGCTACCACCAAACAGTTAGTAATGAACTTAGTTAATCAAAAGTCTATCAATTACAGTACCATACATGTGGTTTGTAATTCTAATTTAACAAAATACAAAAATCTATCCATGTTCACCGTCGTTTAGCCCGGCGTCTACATGCGCGGATGTATAACCAAATGTCACTCATTAACTGCCCTTTCCTCATAATGTATAATAACCGTTATGGTATTTACTTACAGCTAAATGTATGCCTACAAAGACAAAGGACTACACCATAACTAGATAACAATTCTTAAACTTAATTTCAATCTTAAACTGTTTATCTTGCTGTTCATATGGTAAGATACTGAATGATAGTAATAAATGTCCCCCTAAGTAATGTGAAACTGTGCTTAACAAAATCACTGTATCATGAAGTAGAAATAACTTTTTCTTTTTCACATTATAAATACTTTATCATTGTGAGCGTATGTTAGGCTAAGATTTGTTTCCCTTTTCATATTTAATTTTTTTGCTATCTATTTTACTCTTTTTTTCTTTCCTATTGCATATTTTCTACCGTCTTAGTTTTCTTGTGAAGACAGACACCTTTTGTCTTCCATTTATAAAAAATATCAAGTTTGGTTTCTGTGCTGTTTGCGACAGTTTGTTTTCTCTTGTCATTTCCTGCGCATATGATAATGAGAATAGTCAAGTATGATAGGCACTTGTTTTTTAGCCCTTCTACAATTTACTCTTTTTAGACATTGTAAATTCTATGATAGTGATACCCTTAATACTGTTGGGTATTTCTTTTCTATAACAAAATGTATCAGCCCTAATATTATTTTAGTTGTTGTAATAGAGGATAGCATGTTGAATATTATACAAATAACGTTTTACAGACATATCGTGTAATAACAGCCGTCATGTTTCAGTTAATAGCCTATGCCTATAAACAAGTCAATATAAAATGTTTGAAGTTGGGAAATACATAGTTTATTGTTCCTCCTTCACAAAGTGTGTTACAGACTTGTGTATACTGTGTCAGTTGGGTGCTATAGTACATGTACTTATATATAGCAAGCACGTTATTTCGCAATTATATAACGTGTGACAGTTTTGTTGCATGAGGCATTCTTCAGGTAAAGACTTTCGTGATTTGAAATAGGTTGTTATTTTCTGTCTTAGAACAGTTAGAAGTTTGGAAGTATTTATGGCATTTAAGATAATATATAACATCATATGTTTTTTGTGAATAACCTAAAAACACTTGATATTCTTAATTGGAAACTGAACGTCTTCTTGTAATGTTACTTTATGATTTCTCGGGTTAACTGCTAGAAAGTGTATTTAACAATGTGACTCAAGACTAAAGCTACTGGATATACAACTATATGACTCGAATATACTAGAGATATAGTGAAAGAATGTTGTGAATCTTACCCGAAACAGTGACACTATAGAAAATAACAATGATATCAGAGCGTTTTAAAATAATTAATAAACGAGTAATATTTTTTCTGGTATTGTACTAGGTGAGTAAATGTGTATCGTGTTCTACCCGATTTACTCATTTCAACTCTAATATAACGTTTCCAGCATGAATGGTTCTTTTCCCGCAATAAGTTGGACTTACCGGCCCGAAACGCCTGCGTTTTATAACACGCGGAGATTGGACCTATGACCGGGGTGGACGCCTGGTTTCCCAAATGGCTGGTCGACTCTGACAGAGCTGCAGACTAAATTACCGAAAAATGTAACGTCGATCGGCCAGATCATGAAACTATTGTACTATAATGCCAGGCAGGCGGATAGAATAGAAACGAGAACGTCTTAATAAACAATGTCCCATACCCAAAAACTGTCATATCACGGATAAGTGGGAAAATACGACGAAAGCTTCAGCGGTAATATTGTGACATATCACATCATTACATGTGAGCATCCGAATCGCACGAGACACGAACGGCCAGATCTGGATCTCTCCAGATTTTTGAGCGCGCCAAGAGATGAATAATGGGATGGGAGCAATCGTCACCGTATGCTGGAATGGACAAATGAACTGTGCCGATGTCTGTTTCAGGTAAGGACGGAGATTATCATCATATTACAAGTATCGTATAAGTACAGGGTGTATTGTTGTGCGAACCAATGTTATCTCCTTAGAAAATTCCTGAAGTACCCGAGTTTTCCCTTGGCTGGGGAAATTCCTTAAGTTCGCATTCACAAAGATCCTAAGGAAATCTCACCCTAGGTAAGAATATTAGTTTTTCCTCCAGTGAAATGTGTAACATCAGTATTTGATTTATTAATTATGTTTGGACAACAATAGGTACAGTCATAGTCGTTTAGGGGGTAACCGTATTCATGTATCCAAGGTCTAATTTGAAATGTATATGAGACAGTCACACCAATTCGGTTATGTAGATATACATACCGTGCCATGACCTAATAAGTAATCCTAAGAGATATTGACTCGATCATGTTTATAGTTGGTCAAGGAACTGTTTAAAAAGGTTAACGAATCTCTTACAAGTGAATTTATTCTTCAACTATTTGTTCCATCCACTTTACCCTTTTAACATGCTTAAAAATCCGCAGATGACGAAAATTTCCGCGAAAACTTTGGTAACCTCTGTTCATATTGAAAATATCTCTAACTCGAGATTTGAGTTGCTCATTAAGAGCAATTGCTAATTTTTGTCTACAATTTTGATAAGGTCTTCTGCTGCAGATGTGTCGCAGAAAGCGTCTGAATGTGCGTTTCCGAAACTGTTACTAAATAAAGTGCCATGGTGTTTTACATAGTACATATACATATATATATATAATATATATATATAATATATGTGCTTTGTCGTTTTACGAAGTACATACATATGTGACTTGTATTTTACATAATACATACATATATATAATATACATGGCAATTCTGTCCCGTTACCACATATAGACGGATATTGACAATTTAAAGCAGACATCGTTTGAAACATTGTGGAAAAGGGAGAAATTGCCTCAATCATTTTCCACTCGTTCAATGATAAAACATTCCCTTTACATGTTTAAGAGAGCACCCACATTGTTCTATATGTCTTCAAAGCCGCCCTGCTGCAGATGGGTTGTGTTTGGAAAAGGTTAAAGGCAGGGACGTAGCTTTGCAATAATCAATGTGTAGGCCGTCTCGTGAGAAAATCAACATTGAGGACTCTGCGTAAAGTATCGACCCGGATCAGCCATATTGATCTATGAGAACCGGGTGTAATTTTGAACGATTAGGTGTTGGTTGTGATGTATCGATGTTCCGTTAGGGGCCATCGTTAGTTTCGCGGTTTCGACGACGATGGCCCTAACGGTTTCGCGGTTCGACCTTAGGTCGAAAGTACGAAAACACGATGACAGAAAGTGCGAAAACACGATGCGTAAGTGCGAAAACTCGATGCGTACATTTTGTAAGTACGAAAACACGAATGCGTAAGTGGCGAAAACACGATGCGTAAGTACGAAAACACGATGCGTAAGTACGAACACACGATGCGTAGTGCGAAAAACACAGATGCGTAAGTACGAAAACATGATGCGTAATTGAGAAAACACGATGCATAAGTGCGGAAGACGCGATGCGAAGACGCGAAAACAGTTTCGCAGATTGAGATATTAATATTGAAGTGGCTTTAGATACAATCTCGGATCTATATATGTATTATAATTTTACGTTTAACTGGTAGACTGTAGATTTAATGACATTGTATTTATCACGGTAAATGGAATACACCATTCAAACGTTAATGTTCGTATGACCTAGATTTCTTTGAAGATATTAATTGAACCTCCACTGTGGTGTGTTGATAGCGAGTCCTTCTCTCGACCCTTTGAGTCGATTTGGTTCCACAGATTTGCTTAAGTAACACATCAGTTACCAGTATTACTTGTCCATATACTCTTGACACCAAAGATTCAGTCGCAATGCTAATCCCGAGACCATGTGCGCCGAGATTTTTTAAACTTTTAAAAGCTATATGGATTTTAAACTTGAAACACGTTTCGTAAAATATAATTGTGAGTACGTGTTAGCACTGAATTGTATTGACTACGATATATCATCGAAAATATACAACGTAATCAAGATTGCAACGCGGACAAAGAAGTGTAATACTAGCTTATATTGTATCAAAGCACTGATAGTGCTGCCAGCAAGTGGCTTACTGCAGATCACGGATTACATTTGGACAAGGATTTACCGATCAGAAAGTTAATCAAATACACTTCACAACAACACTGTTGTTATGGCCTTATTTGAATAATAATTGGAGTTGAAAGCTCAATATAGTAATTACAGAATGGGGGTCTATAGCAAAATACTTTTATTTCCAAGAGGTCATGGAATAGTTAACACACTCCTTGGTGCATTGTCATATCAAACTCAGAAGAAGGCCGATGTATACTAATAATAACTATATTGAGAGTCAATTCTAACATCACAGCAAAAAATAAAAACTCATCCGTATCTACATTTTCTGGTTATTTTAAACAAAACAAAAACGAAAATTGTTTTGCCTTGTTTGAAATGAATTATATTATGGCTTTAAATTAAAACATTCATTTGTCAACAAAGGATCAATAAGATTGTGCTATTGCGTCTGACTTATAATATAATTAAAAATGAAATGGACAGTACCTAGAGATTCTTTTACAGTAACCTACTTCAACTTAAGGGGTCCGTATAGAATGGTAATATAAAAAGTCACATTGTCTCTAAACAATATGAACACGTTCTTTTTTCCAGAGATTTTCACATAAAATAGGTGAAAAGATAAATGCAGTGTTTTCTGATTTTTTGTGAATTCTCAATATGTTGGAATGAGTAGTTATCATAGAGGCGTTTGAACTGCTCAGATGATGAAAGCACTTGACGGGAAAAAAGAAATAACGGATGAAATGTATTTCTCAGAAAACACATACAGCCTAGACCAGGATCTCCCGCGTAACAAGCGAATCGTCGTAACCAATCCATAACATCCTCTTCTCGTCACTCTAAAGTGTATAGATATATTTATAGCGATTCGATAGCTTTTCCATAACTTCCTTTGTTGACAGCGTAGAAATACTTTTTCATTTTCAATTCTGTAATTTCTATATTTTAACAGCACATTTCTTTGGAGTTCTTTCTATAGCGAAACTGATGTCAAATCATTGATATCCAAACGAATTACCCGCATGACTAAACTGGAACTATTCATACAGTTTGCAAACATATTCAACAGGTGCACGTGCTTTCGTTGACAGAATATACCATATACGATTATTAAACATCTCTCTGACCCAAAATGGGTGTCCATTAATGGAGAGCTACTGGTAGAAAGAGATAGGTTAAAGTCATTGCATAGTTTATATTGTACTTGTATTGGTCATGAAATAATGAAATGTTTCAATTCTATTTTATAAATGAAAGACATTCACTTCATTGACAAAAAATGCAAGTTATGATAAATTTTCACATGACCCACCCACCCCTGATGTTCCAATATGCCTCGCAGTTGATAACTGTTTTTTTTTCAACTTCTATAATGTAAGTGTTATGCATACCTGCAGTATGGGATTTCCGGCGACATTGGTGCGTTTGCATCAACTTTTCTCTTGTATATAATAATACTTTATATTGTAAATTACTTATATTGTAATAAGACTTATATTGTTATAATATTTATATTGTAATAAGACTTATATTTTAATAAGACTTATATTTTTAATAAGACTTATATTTTAATAAGAGTTATTTGTAATATACTTTATTGTAATAATACTTCTATTGTAATAAGACTTATATTTTAATAATACTTATATTTTAATAAGAGTTATATTTTAATAATACTTATATTGTAATAATACTTCTATTGTAATAAGACTTATATTTTAATAAGACTTATATTTTAATAAGAGTTATATTGTAATAATACTTATATTGTAATAATACTTCTATTGTAATAAGACTTATATTTTAATAATACTTATATTTTAATAAGAGTTATATTTTAATAATACTTATATTGTAATAATACTTCTATTGAAATAAGACTTATATTTTAATAAGACTTATATTTTAATAAGACATATTTTAATAAGAGTTATATTTTAATAATACTTATATTGTAATAATACTTCTATTGTAATAAGACTTATATTTTAATAAGAGTTATATTTTAATAAGAGTTATATTTTAATAATACTTATATTGTAATAATACTTCTATTGTAATAAGACTTATATTTTAATAAGAGTTATATTTTAATAAGAGTTATATTTTAATAATACTTATATTGTAATAATACTTCTATTGTAATAAGACTTATATTTTAATAATACTTATATTTTAATAAGAGTTATATTTTAATAATACTTATATTGTAATAATACTTCTATTGAAATAAGACTTATATTTTAATAAGACTTATATTTTAATAAGACATATTTTAATAAGAGTTATATTTTAATAATACTTATATTGTAATAATACTTCTATTGTAATAAGACTTATATTTTAATAAGAGTTATATTTTAATAAGAGTTATATTTTAATAATACTTATATTGTAATAATACTTCTATTGTAATAAGACTTATATTTTAATAAGAGTTATATTTTAATAAGAGTTATATTTTAATAATACTTATATTGTAATAATACTTCTATTGTAATAAGACTTATATTTTAATAATACTTATATTGTAATAATACTTATATTGTAATAAGACTTATATTTTAATAATACTTATATTGTAATAATACTTATATTGTAATAATACTTATATTGTAATAAGACTTATATTGTAATAAGAGTTATATTTTGATAATACTTATATTGTAATAATACGTATATTGTAATAATACTTATATTGTAATAATACTTATATTGTAATAAGACTTATATTGTACTAAGACTTATATTTTAATAAGAGTTATATTTTGATAATACTTATATTGTACTAAGACTTATATAGTACTAAGACTTATATTTTAATAATACGTATATTGTAATAAGACTTATATAGTAATAATACTTATATTGTAATGATACTTATATTGTAATAATACTTATATTGTAATGAAACTTATATTGTAATAATACTTATATTGTAATGAGACTTATATTATGATAATACTTATTTTGTAATAAGACGTATATAGTAATAATACTTATATTGTAATGAGACTTATATTGTAATAATACTTATATTGTAATAAGACTTATATTGTAATAAGACTTATATTTTAATAAGACTTATATTTTGATATTACTTATATTGTACTAAGACTTATATAGTACTAAGACTTATATTTTGATATTACGTATATTGTAATAAGACTTATATAGTAATAATACTTATATTGTAATGATACTTATATTGTAATAATACTTATATTGTAATGAAACTTATATTGTAATAATACTTATATTGTAATGAGACTTATATTATGATAATACTTATTTTGTAATAAGACGTATATAGTAATAATACTTATATTGTAATGAGACTTATATTGTAATAATACTTATATTGTAATAATACTTATATTGTTATAATACTTGAATTGTAATGAGACTTATATTGTAATAATACTTATATTGTAATGAGACTTATATTGTAATAATACTTGAATCATAATGAAACTTATATTGTTATAATACTTATATTGTAATGAGACTTATATTGTAATAATACTTATATTATAATGAGACTTATATTGTTATAAAACTTGAATTGTAATGAGACTTATATTGTAATAATACTTATATTGAAATGAGAATTATATTGTAATACTACTTGAATTGTTATGAGACTTATATTGTTATAAGACTTTTGTATTGTAATAATACTTGTATTGTAAACAGTCTCGAGTGTCCTCGGAATTCGCCTACTATATAAATGGGATCTAAAGAGCTCTTTGCTAATAACAAACCGTTGAATGTTCTTTTAATCTAAAGATGACAAGAATACGAAACTTAACTAGATTGAAAGGCAATGTCGGCAATAGGCATTTGATATCAATAATTCATAGCTTAAAATAATAATAAAACAAAAGATAACATAGCATTTTTTCTCTGTGCCACTATATTTTCAACCTTATGCAATACATGCTGTTTCATTAAAACAAAATGTAATCATCTTTTACTACTAAAGACAGCAGTTAGAAACTCTCTGCTTTAAGTCAAATAGTTGTTAAACTCTTCAACTGAAAGAGATAGAACAGAAATATAATTAATAGAGAATTTTCATATAATTTATTGATATTTTCAAAGTCGATTTCTGCAGATTTGTATTGTATGTGAGAAAGGGTTAAGTAAAACCGAGGCCAGCTGTAACGACAGTTTTGCTTTATATTTGGCTACTCATATTATTATCGTATACTGCAGGCCCGGTTTTAAAAAGCATGCCTAATCAATTGGTGCGTATTCGGACGTATGGCTTATACGCAAAGCAGACGCAATGCATACGCTGAAAACGCTCGAGTTACGCTAGCGGTACGTTACTCATAGGTCGAGTACGCTGGCATGAAGGTGTACCGTACATCTAGCGTATTGATGGCGCATGTGTTCTTCTAACTTATGTCTGACGTATCTGCAACGTATGTAGACATCTTAGCGTATGACTGACGATTGAGTAACGTATCCATAACGTACAACTAGCGTGTCATTGACGTATGGCAATAGATCCCCTGCGTATTGCCAGCGTTTTGATAAAATGTACATATAGGATCCCATTTCTAGATCTTCTACAGTTCTTTGTGGACTTATATTGGCACTTTGTCACGTGAAAGGGGTACATTGGACATGTACAGTGCATACGCTACGTATTCGCTAGCCATACGCAGACTACGCTGGTAATAAGCTGGACAAATGCTGGCGATACGTATTTTCAAGGGCTTTTTGTGCGTACGAAAAATAATTTTAATTAATGAATTTTCATACGCATCAAATACGTTTCTCTCATACGCAATAGTGTGACAGAGCCATAAGACATCGCGCTCGGCTTTTCCATCCCTTAACCAGAAATTGAAATTGAAATAATAGAGAGCCATTTTTCGGCGATAGCTGATTAACGTGGATTTTGACCTAGATGTTAAACAAATGATCTGGATTGTAGACTAAATCAAATGTTGTATTTAATGAATAATGTCGAAGAAATAAATGAAATGAAACTTTCTGATTGGTTCATAGTTAAGTTGGCGATCCTACGAGAGGTACTAATAAGGTGAAGTTTTAAAAAGGAATGTTCTGCATACTAATCTATAATTGTTTCCCTTAAACAATAAATTTCAATGAAAAAAATCAGTGAAAACGTATGAAATATAATATTTAAGAGCAAACTATTAATTATTTTTGAAACATGATAAGTTTTCAGTTATTTATCGTCAATTTATACACCTCTTGTGAGCCTCGCGTAGACGCGCAAGCTACACTCGATTATCGATTCTATATCTTTTAAAGAACAATGTTCTAATCGAACAATGTTTCAACTGGTTCACGATTATAATGCATTACCAATTCAAGGAGCTGTCGAAATTCTTAGATATACAACATTAGTGCACACATTTTATAATTAATGGGCAATAACTGATTGTTTTGATTACTAACAAAACCTTTCTGATATTCAAGTCAAATAATAAGCGCATGTTCCATTTATTAGTGTTTTCTCATATTGATCGCTGTTTATCTTTTTTAAAGATTTTTCTTGTTTGCATTATATGCAATATTGAGTTATCTTACTTGATGATTTATATAGGTGTGATAGTTTGGAAGGGTTGTATAACGTTACAATGCAATGCATCTAGTAGTTATGGTCTCTTAATGTAGTTGCACATACAACTTCAAACATAGTTTCTAAATCAAAAAGGGTCATTATATGCAGTATAAAGATATCTCACTTGAGTATTTATATCATTGTGATGGTTATGAAGAACGTAATAAGTGACAGTGCAATGCAACAAGTAGTAACTGAGATATTGACTCTTAATGAAGATGCGCGCAAAACTTTGACCAGAATGTCTAAGTAGAAAAGGGGCCATTATTTGCATTTACTGCAGATGGTTTGGAAGAGTTTATGAAGTTTCAATGCAGTGCCTCAAGTGTTAACTGATATTGGCTCTTAATGTAGATTCGAGCAAAACTTTGACCATAATTTCGAAGTAAAAAAGGACCATTATTTGCCTATTCTGCTGAACAGAGAAAGAAGTGATTATTAAAATAGGTGTGAGTGCTGGAAGGGGTTGTATAAAGTTTAAATGTAATGTATCATGTAGTTACTGAGATATGGACTCTTAATGTAGTGGAACGCACAACTTGAACCTGCATTTATTAGGGGAAAAAACGGAACAAATGTGGATGCGGGATAAAGTTAAACAACTTTATTAATTACATAGCTGTGATGTTTTGGAAGCCTTGTAGAACGTTTCAATGCAATACATCAAGCAGTAACTGAGCTGGGCTATGCTGTAATATATGTACTTGCATGCACAACCTTAACCAATGTATGGTTAAGTGGTGAGCGTCGGGGATTTGAAACTGGGTGTCCCGGGTTCGATCCCCAGTCGCGGCACTACGGTCATGGTGGAGTGCCCTTGGGAAATGCAGTTTTTCTAGCCTAGTACTGGTTTGTTTACCCAGGGATCATGAATAAGTGAACTGTCGCCGTGATACAATTGAAATTATGTTGAAAACGGCGTAAAATCCCAATAAAACAAAAATTTAACCAATGTGTGCAGCAGACGCCGACGCCTTCTTTGGCCCTTGATTGTGAACTAATCACTACCACATATAAACCTCTAGAATGAAATAAATATCAACCGTGTTTAACATTTGTTGAAGAACTGCGGTGCATTGTATTCAAATAACGTTATTGTTTATTTACAGGTATGATTCGGACATCATTCGAAACTTCGGCTATTTGAAGAAACGTCGACCGGAGACGATACCAACAAAAGATTACCACGAAGTGTTCAATCGCAAAAAGAAGTTCGCCGCTTGGATTGTATCCAACTGTGGACATAGCGACAGAGATAAATACGTCGCCGAACTCCGGAAGTATATCCCAATCGACGTCTATGGAGAATGTGGAACATTAATGGTTAATCGAACACGTGGAGCTGAGAGTATCATCGTGTCTGAATATAGGTTCTATCTTGCTTTTGAAAACTCTTTTTGCACTGATTATGTCACAGAGAAATTTTTCTCTTATTTCAAAATCTCAGATGCCGTTTTAGTTGTGCGAGGTGGAGCAGATTACGACCAATTACTGCCGCAGTACACCCATATTAATGCGCAGCAATACATGACTGCTAAAGATCTGGCAACTTATATGCTCTCTTTAAATAAAAGTGAAAACGAATATATTCGTTATTTAAAAACCAGGGATAAGTACGATGTTGTACAGCTGAACTGGGCGTGTAATTTATGCATTAAATTAAACAACAAAACCCAGTACCGTAGGCAATATGATGATATCGTTGAATGGTGGCACACAGATCAATGTTGGGCGTCCACTGACGTCATAATCACGTGGACAGCAAAAAGAAAATGGATGACATTATTTATGGTGCTAAGCTGCGTTATCAGTGCTGCGTACATATGTATACGAAAACCTTCATGAACAGAAAATAATTGCGTGAGTTGTGTTGCACTAAGTTCAGTATTTGAGTGTCCCTATATCTCTAGTGTCAGGATCTTGCTGTCTACATTTTGTATTTCATTTCAGAGACATGTAAATACATATGAGCCGTTCCACGAAAAAACAAACGATGTGGACTCTTCGTAAATTATCGACCCGGATCAGCCTAAATACGCCGCGCAGGCTTACCCGAACCGACACTTTTCGCCTCCTGTGGATTTTCTGTTTCAGGAATCATTACTCTATACCTCTTTCCCCCTGAGACGGAATGAGTCGGCCCTGATTAGCCTGTGCGGACTGCGCAGTGTCAATAATTTTGGTTTTCTCGTGTAACGTCTCATATGTAGATGTTTGTGTTCATTTCAAACAATAACGAAGTTAAATGATGTATGTTAGTATCTCAAAAGTTATTTTTACTTCGAACAATGGAGGAGATTTGATATTGATTTAAAATATATGTTGGTCATTTTTTTATGACGATGGTAGTTACACAGTTTGTTTTTGATTGTGGTTTAACGCCGTTTTCAACATTATATCAGTTATATCACGATGACAGTTCCCTTATTCGTGATTCCTCGGTTAACAAACCCGTATTGGGCTAGGTAATGTGCCTTGACAAATGGCACTCTACCATGACCGTCGAACCGCGACGCCCAGTTCCAAATCATTCCTGATAGTGACACAGAAATAAAATATGTGTGATAGCATTAATAACTGACACACAATGCATGTATGTTACGGTTGCCCTATGAATAATTAAATGAACAGTCACGAAAGCTTCCCAATGAACACTTATTCTCCTATCACAGATTTAACTCCTTTCCCCAACACACATACGTTTTCTGACGCCTCTGCATTAGTCGACGGGAGCGGTCGGTCTCCTGTAGCCACAATGTTTTTAATCCTATTAAACATGTTTTTCATGTTTGCCTAGATGTGTTCACAGTCGACTGATGCATATTCGTTGTATGTGGGAAAGGGTTAATTATGGATTGAAAACGCAATAGGCCGTGATCAGTGTGTGCCGACTCGTTTTCTGTCTGTTAACCGACACTCTGTCTGTCTGGCATGAGCCAACAATGGGGACTAAATTGATCGCCTCACTTTATATATCTCCCCGGTCGGGTCATACCAAAGTCATTAAACATGGTTGTAATGGCTGCTCTTCTTGGGGCCCAGGGTTGCGGGGTTAGCATTACGTCTGACTGGCTTGTGTCAGGATAAAGGGACCAGTAGTACTGGTAACTTTTCCAGGAAACGCCTTGATATAATTGGAAAATTGTTGGAATCGGCATGAAATATTAAACAATCACTTAATCAATCTTTATATATCCTTATCGCATATAGTAAATTAGTTAATAAAGAAAAGGTAAACTCTACAGTGAACTTTTAGACCTTGATATTTGTAATAAAAAAATAAATAACGAAGCAAACTACTTTCAGAGTTTAAAATGTTAAACGATTGGCCACCACAAAGGTTGTCTCTAAAGCCTTTTGATTGCTACACCATTTTCAAAAGGCGCCGACAGTATTGGTGCATGCCTGACCCTATATTGTAGTGGTAGGGGCAGGTTACTACAGACTGCTTCAGTTAGGTATACCTGATTCAATTCTTGTCTATAAAGCGTTGCCATTTTTCAATCATAATTCTAGATTACAGTACCTATTTTAAGTAAAGAATATAGAGTTAACAAGAAATCTGTAGCTTGTCATGTCCTAGTTTTACTGACATTGTGTTGTGTCAAAGGCAGGAAGCTCCTGCTGCACTCATTTCAACTCGTTCACTATCGAATTTCACAAAGTCGACTCTTCCTTGTTGAAAATTGAACCACTCCACATTTCGTCTTACAGGAAATTTGGTAACATTTAATGTCGAAGTGGCAAACAATGTAGATTTCAGGAGAGACAGCTCGTTATGCATTGAGTCTGCATCGTTTACAAAAGCCTTTAATTACCTGTGGCAATGAAATAGTTAAAATACTTTGAAATGACTTCACTTCGCATAAAACTAGTGAATTTCCAGTTTCAATGAAGGCATGTCTTGTGTGTAAAAGAAACTCTCCTCTATCCAACCATACCATTGGTACGGCTTAGATCACTATATTCAAGAAAAAGAATCAACCCAGGATGTAATCACAGCTGTTTATTTACAAAATCTTTGTCTTTGAGTTTATTACGCGTGAGTCCATTAATATTTCAAGATAGGCCGCCAATCAATCCTATTGTTTAATTACTGGTTTCCATCTATATAGAGAGTATCGCAGCTAAGCCACGCCTTTCTACCCTCTCGTATAGCCTGTTTTATTTTTGAAGTAGGAGAACTTCGCCACTATGTTTCTTGCTCCCGATTCTACGCGTCGATTTCCCCTATCATATGGACTCGTTCCAGTTCAAGGTTATTCACGTAATCCTGCGCTAAGTTAAGCTTCTTCACCACGAAGCGACGTGTCTTGACCTCCGTCTGCTCGGGTGTCTCATGCTCCTCTTCAACAATGTTTGAAAATATCAAATTGTTGCGCATTTACTGGGATTTGACATATAATAAAAGAGTCCTTCGTATATGCATCGTCAGCCTTTAAACGTTTTATTTCTTCATTGGCTGCCCCGAGAGAGGATTCTAATGATTGCACGCGCCGCCCAGTGACCTTTGACACGGTCTCATTATAAGATTTCAAACTTTCCTGCACACAATTCCAAATTTATCTTATCTCAGCTTCAAATTGACTAACCGTTTGTTCAAGGATGTCCAGCTTTCCTAGCTTATTATCTACCAGCGTGATTTTCTTGTCCATTCCCTTCAACAATTTCATAACATCCGAAATTGACGGTTCCGATGACACCGATGACCCCGCTTTAACACAAATGTCCGTCCTCCATCCTGCCTTTCTACTCAACTGCATCGAATGCTTTGACTATACTCGGCCTCGAATACTGAGTTATCCATCGTTACAAGAGTTTCGTCAAAAAGCAAAGAGTTTGCAATACCTATTGAGTCACTTACACTATTTCACACGAGCGTCTATCAGCCGCCATCACTTTTTAACTGTCCACTTGTACCCTCACTACTGTTTTTACGTTTCTCTTCCCTTTGACTTCCCCATATAGACTGTATTTCACACGACGTTAACAAAAAAACAAAAAAAACACGTACTCTTGCACCATATTATGACTTAGCAAGATGAGTTTTAATCCAAACAATTATGTTTTTACCGGAACCGATATACATGATTAATAATTAAAATGTATTTCTACGCTTTCAACATACTTGATCGCGCGTAAAGTTAATTGGTAATTCCTAAATATTGTAAATCGAATGGAGTAAAGGCAACTTTTCGATTCCGACTCAAAAACAAATTCAGATAATTGACTCCCAATGATAACATATATACTATAGAATAAATAGTTGACAAAATATAACATATACGGTAAATGTGCAAGTGAGCCTAGGCGTCGGAATTTCCAAAAATCCTTTCGAATAAAATGTATTTTCAGCGGTAACGTTATAATCAAGAATCTAAGTACTAGAGTATTTCATTTTAGATTCCTGCGTAAATACATCAAATTCTCAACCAAAATTAATCTGAACAACCCCAGCAGACGGAATAATATAGTCAAGTCCCAGTTATAAAACAAATGCTTTAAATGACATTTGTTTTTTATCAAGATAAAACGCTTCAATACTAAATAATTCGCTAACTCGTGTATCGGTTTATAATTATGCTATAAATAAAATCCTGCGTATAAAAGTGGCCGCGTAACGTAGCGATTAGCATGTTCGGCCGTGAAGTGGGAGACAAGAGTTCGATTCCCGCTTTGGGCAGATCATTTTTATTTTTTATAAGAAAAATATAATATTTTTTGTCTTATAAATTGCCGATATCAGTGGTGCAATTGTCATTTAACACCGCTGCAATAAACTCTTTCAAAATGTTGGGATTTAAAATGAATTCAAAAGCAATGCATTTAAAAATATTCACCTATGCGTTGTGAAACACTAAGACATGATTAGTTTAAACTTATTTATTTTAAATCGATTGCGAAACAAGCTTTAAGCTTATATTAATCACTCTCGATGTCTGCTTCCTGGATACTTAACCAGTACTCGGGCCGATTGTGTGGAAAAATCCCAAAGTCAGGACCCGCTCATCACGGGACTCGAACCAGGGACCTTTGATGTGAGAGGCCGACGCTCTACCTCTGCACCACTGTCTTCCACATGACATAATTAAATCGTGTGTATGATGTTTTACGTCGCTTTTAACAATATTTCAGTCATTGCACGCTGAAGAAAATGTAGATAACACAGGATTTTATTTCTGCTTTGAAAGTAGAATTGAACTCTCAATATAATTATCATTGTTAGGTTATTATGATTTTAATATGAAATGTATATGTGTTAATTGCATTTAAAAAAAACACGGCTAAAAATCCATTGTAAACCAGGAGGTGTGCTAAGCAGAAGCTATCCAGATAGCAGATGCGCATGTGTATGCCAACTTTTAGTATATCGATAGACCATCATACTGTGTGTACAGTATTTTCCTTTACTCCTTTATCATTTAATATATGGATATAAAGTGCTAACTAACAAAGTGCTAGTGTAAAGTGTTCAAGTAAGACTTTCGGGATCGGTAAATCCATGTCCAAATGTTATCTTCAGTTAGCCCCTTGCTGTGAGCACTTTCAGTGCTTTGATTTAAGGAAATTTAACTAGCCCATGTTTGTTTGCTAGACGACTAGGAAGTCTTCATGCATCTGTAATGTGGACATTGAAAGACACTTCATTACCAAGAGCGTGAATCAAAGACTGAGCTTTTTCCAAAATAGATTATTTCTGTGAGAAGGGAATACCGTTCGCTATTACGGTGAGGTCAGGGTCATTTAATGGGTCATTGCCAGAAGTTATAACAGGACCTTGGCTCTCGTTTTTTTCTAAATTTGTCTCCTAGCACGTACGTGACACTAAGGAGATGGTTAGTGTCCTTGGTTTGGTATACACACACAGTTAATAGATCAGTTAACATTATTGATTATTAATGTTTATTTCTTTATTTTATTGATTTATATCTTTTATCTATTTATTTTATAAATAGTGTTTTGGTCTTTTTAAATGATTTTTATTGATTATTGATATTTTTGATCGTTCACAAAATTCACTGAAATAAAACCCAGACTTTGCGTCGAATATCACAATGTATATTTATAGGATTCAAACTATCATACAATTTTACTTCGTGATGTTCGCAGCCAAACTAATTAGAAACTGTTACCCAATGCCTAATCGATTGTAGCTCGCGGCTTTAATTGACTGTTGATTGAGTTGAACAATTTAATCGATAATCAATAATCGTTTTTATTATATAATCTCGAAACAAGTGTTTCTTAATTTAATCGATAATCGTACGTGGCAGGAGACACTCCGTAAATCAATAATCGTACTTATAATATAAAGTATTATCCACGCGTGATAATCAAGTCATGTCAAAAGTTTTTATTGACGAAAAACATTGCAAATGTTTTATAGTCCTTGAAGGCGGACAACAAAATATATATTATATATAACATGAGAACAATATAATAAATTGTTAGTATTTTTTAAACAATGTAGATAGGAATGTTATACAGAATTGTCATTTTCTTTCTGGCGATAAATGAAAGCCTTGTTTGTACCATCCGAAAAAGGCTGTCCTCTACCACGTACGTGGCAGGAGACAGTCCGATTTTATTACGAAAATCTTATATGTAAATTATATTTCTTACAATTTGTGGTATATTTTTTGAAAAGAAAATTATTTTTCTTTAGCAAATAGTTTATCTTACGGAAATAGGTTATATGTATCCAGGGACACTATATCATTGTAATATAGTGTCCCTGATGTATCTTACAAAGATAGCTTTCCGTGTATATCATATTTATGAGAAACTAAATACAACAGCATTTTCACCATGTCTCACAATGTTTTCAACCCTTAAAATGTTCTATCATCTCTTAAAATGTTCTATCAACATTTACTCACAATATTTTCAACTCTTAAAAGGTTCTATCAACATTTTCTCACAATGTTTTCAACTCTTAAAATGTGCTATCAACATTTACTCACAATGTTTTCAACTCTTACAAATGTTCTATCTTATGGGGCGATCGCAGTGGCCCGGATGAGCTTCCGTTTGCTTTCCGTATACGAAAGTGGTGTGATTTTTCAAACTGTCCGAATGTCCCTCCGAATGTGTTTTATCCAATGTATCACCGAATGCTTTCCGTTTGCTTTCCGAATGTTTTCAGTATGGTTTCAGAATGCTTTCAGAACAGACCGAATGCTTCCCGCATGTTGATTTCGAGATGTTCTTTTTACGAACAATTTCCGTATGCTTTCCGAATGATAACAGAACACGGCGAACTATTTCCGCATGCATTCTATGTCCATTCGGGGTGTTCTGAAAGCATACGGAACATACTGTGCATTCTAGAACAAAATGCATTTCGGGGCGATAACATTGGGCCGAATGCCATTCCGTTTGCTTTCCGAATAGGAATTTGGGTGTTCGGGGAGCGAACGGATCATATTCGGGAAGCATTCGGTGTGTTCTAGGAGCATACTGGCTGTTGATGCATACGAAACGGCATTCGGTAGCTCTAAATATTTGTTGTGCATGTTCAAAATAATCTTCATCGACCATCCGAATCATCCGAATTTGGCGTCCATGTCCATGTGTATTCGGTAAGTATTCGGGAAGCATTCTAGGAGCATACGGTGTGTACGGAAAACGTTCGGGAAACATGCGTCTAGTTCTTGGTGCATTCGAAATGAATATTTGGAGGTGCTGTATCGTGTCCCGAAAGCATTCGGAAAGCATTCGTCATGTTCTATGTCCATTCGGGGTGTTCGGAAAACATACGGAACCCAGCACCTCCAAATTGTCGGTCTTTTCTAGGTTGATTCATCGTGTTCTGAAAGCATTCGGAAAGCATTCGTCATGTTCTAGGTTCGGAAAGCATACGGAACACAGCACCTCCAAATTTTCATTCCGAATGCACCATGAACTAGACGCATGTTTCCCGAACGTTTTCCGTACACGCCGTATGCTCATAGAATGCTTCCCGAATACTTCCAGAATACACATGGACGCCACATTCGGATGATTCGGAAGGTCGATGAAAATTATTTTAAACATGTACAACACATTGTTGTAGCTACCGAATGCCGTTCCGTATGCATACGTCCGGAGTCAAACAGCTAGTATGCTCCTAGAACACACCGAATGCTTCCCGAATATGATCCGTTTGCTCCCCGAACACCCAAATTCCTATTCGGAATGCAAACGGAATGGCATTCGGCCCAGTGTGATAATAATAATAATAATAATATCTTTATTTTGTGAAAGTTACATCTAAGACACATACAGACAATTAACAATGGCTATACATATCTTATTTTCATATGGCCTTCAATAACATAATAACACACACAAGCATTACATTTAACAACATGCAAATTTAAATGAAAAGTTATGGCATGAAATACAAATTGAATTAATTTTCAATTATGTGAAGACAGACACTCCAACTACTTTAAACACAATTCTTAACATAATAACGGCAAGTAATCAAGATAGTGTTAGTATGGAACCTTTTACAGAAGGTGTTTCTTATAATTCCGTTTGAATTATACAATAGACGTTGAGTGCTTTATATGTGATGGAATGCTATTCCAGACTTTAAAACCAAAATATCTAAATGAATTTAACATGTAATTTGTTCTAGGTTTGTAGGTCAATGCTAAATTGTAATTGGATTGTGAGCGTAGGGTGTGATATTTATTTTCCGGAAATATTAAAATGTCGTTCATGTATATTGGTGCCAAATTGTGAATGGTCTTGTAAATCAGCAAGGCGGTGTGATAGCGACACCTATCGTCAAACGACAGCCAATGCAAGTCATGGATCCGTTTTGGTAGACCCGCGAGATTTTGCAAGTATTATTCTTGCGGCCCTTCTCTGAATTGAAGATATCTTATTTCTGTATGTATTGGCTCCATGTCCCCAGACTACACAACCATAATCAAACACTGGTAGTATATAGGAGTTATAATATAGTAATTTCATTTTCTCATTAAGGTAGTATATAATATTTTTCAATATCGCTATTTTAGTGTTTAATTTTCTGCATACATAATCAATTTGTGCATGCCAATTTAACTTATTATCTACATAAACACCCACGATTTTCTGAATAGAAACATTACTCAGTGGTTGATTGTTGACTTTTAACTGAAGGGGGCTCAATGAGGTCAGTTTATGTAATGATGCAATAGTCATACAAGTTGACTTTGATGGATTAAGGGACATGTTGTTTACTTTGCACCATTCCATGATATAGCTTATGTTTTCTTGTAGCTTGTCTTGTACATCACATAACTGGAATCCGGAAGTGTACAAAATTGAATTGTCTGCGTATAAGTCTATGTTAACATAACAGCCTTTTAATGAAATGTCATTTATGTAGAGCAAAAACAATAACAGACCTAAAATTGACCCCTGGGGAACTCCTGATGTTATTGGTAGTAAGTGCCTGCTAACATTCCTTCATCTACATCTTTCAACCATGTATCAATAAGTCTTACTAGAGCCGTATTGCAGGAATGATTTTACGAAATCCCGATTGTGTTCTATGTAGAATGTTCGTGTTAGTGAAATAAGCCTGAATTTGTTGAGCAATATGTCTTTCGATTATTTCTGAAAGTGTTGGTAATATAGAGATTGGGCGGTAGTTGCTAGGGTCGTCCTTATCTCCAGTTTTATAGATAGGTATTACCTTCACGCTTTTAAAAACGTCAGGAAATGCGCCTGCTGCAATACTGTTATTTATGATCGATGCTATGCAGGGTGTTATGACATCGCCACAATGTTTTAACATATTTGGACCTATGCCATTAAAGGGGCTGAATCCCATATGAGAAAAAAAGGAAAATAAAAAGAAAATTGTTAAAAATTGCTATTACCTTGATGTTTTTGCATGTAAGGCATTGAGATTTGCTGACTGATGTACTACAATATATGCACACTATTAATATTGCGGAGATTTTTCGTTATTTTGCATTGTAAAACCTACTGGGTTAGTAACTTAGTAAATCTAAAAATATCGCTGTATATTTATCACGTGATCACTACAACCGAATTGACAATCTCCTTCGCAGAGTTGTCGTTCCTTACACTCACGCATACATGAATGGTTTTTATTCGAATATTCAAACATTACAATTAGCAATGTAATTTATATCAAAACAATAAGATGAGCTAGATAGAAGAGATGAGACAGAGACATAGACATAGACAGAGACAGAGACAGAGAGAGAGAGGTAGCGATATAAAAAGAGACATAATGGAACCTTAATGAGTAAAAATCACTGTTTTATCAATCTAGAGGACGATGAAAACGAAATGTCGCTAGAATGATATAGTGATAAGTGGTGTGATATTTGTGTTGGTGTGTATATGTGTGATGGTGTACATACATGAATGTAATGAGTCGATAGTGTTAGAGAATGCCGAATTGAATCCACAAATTCAAATGAGCAAGAGAAAATTCCACGGTATTTTTAAACAGGAAAACACGGAGCGGACGTTTTTTTAACTGCTTATTTCCTATGAAATAATGAAAAACAAGACTTGTACGACCTTCTACAATATTCCGTTACATATATATCGACGTATTTTGGATTAATTAGAATAAGTATAAAATATAACGATTTTGGACCATTATGGTGTTCAGTACCTTTAAGACCTGTTGATTTATTGGTGTTTAATCTACCTGTAATGTTTCTGACTTCAAGTGGCGTTATGAATTTAATATCAAATTGTTAGTATTTTAAGTGAGTGTTCATGGTTTGCTTAAGATAATCAAAATGTGTATTCTCAAAATCAGTCTTAGATATCAAATTTGAAATGTTAACAAAATGTTTATTTAATTCATCAATGACATTTTGCTTTCCTTGAATTGTATTATTATCTCTGATGATTTGTTGCGGTATTACTAGACTATTTGCTTTATTAAGATGTGAAACGTCTTTCAAGTGTTTCCATATGTATTTTGAGTCTTTATTTTCACTGATTGCTTTATTAAAGAAATCTTTTTTGCTTCTTTTAATCATTGATGATATTTTGTTACTTATTATTTTATATTTGTCAAAATTGCCATTTTTGTGATCGGGCCATTACATTGTGGTACAATGAGAAATTTCACATTTTCTCATGATATTTTTAACTCTCATGCTGACTTAAGTATGTGATTGGCACTTTCACTGTTGTTGCTGGTCCAATTTGGTGGAACTTTACATTGTTTGGCTTGTTCGATTACGAGTTTAATGAGTAATGGAAGAAGTTTGTTTTCAAAGTATTTCATGAATTTTTTGTCGACGACATTTTCATCTGTAGAGGATATTTCATCTTTAAGGCTATTTATTTTGTTGGTGAATATATCAGTGTCTGTTGTAAAAAGGAGACCATCTGAATTAAATATACCGGAGAGAAGAGAGTCTCTTGTTTTTTTCGGGTATCCTACAACATTTTCCATATGATGGTTGGCCATTTTCTCGGAGATGACGTGTGCAAAGGACATGAGTATAGCACCTGGTAAGTTTCGACTGATGGCACTTTTGAAAGTAAGTTCTTCGTCGCTTCAGATTGTATGTTTTTCTAATTCGTTGTCAGTGCGGTTTTTGGTCATTTCTTCAAGGATTTTAATTTGATCTGCGACATTTGCTGTTGGTTTTGTTATTTTGTCATTCTTGTTTAATTCGTATTTAATATTTCTGAGTTGTTTTTTGTTTCTTTGTTTTTTGAAGTCGTTGTTGGTAGTAGTGTTGAATTCTCTTCCTACTTCTTTCACATTTCGGTGTTTCCGAATGTATTTACTGTTGTTTTCAAAGTCTTTAACGGAACCGTAGCAATCTCTGCCAGGGTAAACCCCGATGTACTCTACTATAGCGATGTGATTTTGAATATCTGTTAGTGATGTCGAATATTTTTCTATCCAGGTTTTTTTTTTATAATTGGTCGGGGCCGGCAGTTGAGCGTTTCAGTGTTTGGTATAACCTGTGAGCTTCTATCACGGTAGTTGTGGTTATATAGGAATATATTATTTTGTCTTGTTTCTTTGTTTTATTATGCAGTACATGTCATGTCTTTTATGGACTGCTGTAAAGCTGCCGGCATTTAAGACGTAAGTGGAACAAGGCGATGCGCCACCATGCCACGCACCACAGTCATCCCAAAAGTCGGAACGTTTACCATTGTTTCTTTTATGGATGTTGATTGTATTGTCTATCACAATATACATTCCGTCTTTGCGACCAGCAGGTAACCTGGAGATAATTACATGTGTCGGTATCTTCTTCAATTGAAGAGAGGTTTGGTTTAAATTGTATAATTGTGTCTAATTTAATAGTCGCGTCAGCTTCTGGGACAAGGGCACTGTTTGGAGAGTGGAATATACATTCATCTACCAGTTTGATTCTCTGTATAGGCTGTCTTGTTTTGACCAGTGGAGCACAATGATTTGGTACCCATTCCAACTTTCTTAGCACAAAGAAACTCTTTCTGTGTGGAGGGTTGGTGCTCGTCCACATGGCTGTTACAGCTGTTTGTTTTGGGTAAAGAAACGGAGGCTTGAATGCGGTGTTCAGTTGTTGATAGCTGTAAATGACTGGACCCATAAGCCCATTCTCCTCTTCTTGGGCACTTTATACAGTCAGTATCACATTCTGGGCTGATGACGGAGTTTCTTTATGTTTTTGCTTCTGTTACTGACCATCTCTTAGCAGCATCTATACCTAATCTCGTGGCTTCTAGATTCGTCACCGGTAAGACACAGGGAAAATAAGTTAAACAAACAGGCACCATTTACAGCACTACGAAGGGCTGTTTTTTGGTAATATGATGAGAAAGGAGAATTGAATTAAATTGAATTGTTTATTTTCTGTATCTAGCTATACCGACAATTGACATTCATTTTTTTTGGGGGGGAATTAATTATTTAATCGATATATGAGGCCTCCCGCCAGAAAACCAACATTGTGGACTCTGCGTAAAGTATCGACTCGGATCAGAATGAGCATACCGCGCAGGCTTACCCGGATAGACACTTTTAGCTTCCTGTGAATTTTCTGTTTCAGGAGTCATTACGCTTTACCTGTTTCCCCCTGAGATCGAATGTGTGGGCCCGGATCAGTCTGCGCTGACTACGCAGGCTGATCTGGGTTGATATATTACGCAGATGCCATAATGTTGGTTTTCTCGAGGGACGGCTCATATATCGATATAATAATCAGGCCTACACCTCTATTAATATAGAAATTCTATGAATAAATCAGTAGCATCCGTTGTTAAATGGTCATCCCATTCGAACATTGCAATTCAATTATTTTGAACTTTGTAATAACAATCAAATTTCTTATTCTTTTTACTATTTAAAATAGTTTTCAATGTAGGATGTACGAGTATCAGCGGACAGAACGGATCTTGATCAGACTGTGCCTAGTCATCGACTAATCTTGTAATTCGCCGGTTTTTAAGTCTTAAAGGTCATTGTCAGGTGACGTGGCTCAAATATGATTAGTTTGTCACTGTGGTGTTTCATCGTTTATAAAAACGACAGCACTTCATTCTTTCAAATTAAAAGAAGCACCATCTTCACGGTGAAGCAGTTGTCAGGCTAGAGCGTCATTCTCTAAAACTGGCGACTCATTACATATAATAATACTTTTGTCAATATACTCTTATCTATTTTGTTAGCAAACACATTTGAGACATGTTCATGTAAGCTACCGGTGATTTATCAAAACAAGCATATTACAGTCTACATTCTTCCGTTGTGATAGTTTGGACACGATTCTTGACCGTGAGCCTACTGCGGAGATGTATGTGAGTGTAAGGAACGACAACTCTACGAAGGAGAATGATAGAGCGTCTGCAATGGGAGCGTATAATCCGCGGTCGAGTTATGCCAACTACTTCAGAATGGTAGTACTGGCTCCCCTCCTTCGCGCCAAGGTTTGTTGTTACGACTGTAACATTGGAGCCAGGATAAATAGTATCGGAAGTAAATTATTAGGAAAACTAAATTGAAGACAGCTCACAGTAGTATTCTGTGACGAGAAATATAACCATTATCAGAAATGAAGAAATTGCATATGATTTTAACAATCTTCATTTTCCAACAATGGTTCATAAGTCGGTTGATGCATGTGCGTTAAAATTCGTCTGCAGCGGAGAAAGGACCAATATGTAATATCTATCGTACGAGTTAAGTTATATTAATGCAACAATTTTAGAATTACAATATTGATTGAATTGTATCCATCGCGAAGATTAAAACATCTATCAACACATGTTGTGTATGTTGTCTAGGCCGAATTCAACAACTTTTCAATTATATCACAGCATTTGTCTGGGTCAGGTACCAGTTCTACCGGTCCTTTAATCATTTCGCCTACTTAATCGTTAGGTTTATCTTCTTCCGTTTCTATAATTAACTAACGCTGAGCTAAACAGACGTGCGGAAATCCAGTTTCATTGGTTTTTCCACACTACTTCACATCTAAATTAACTGGCAATTTTAACGTAATTAAATGGCGACAGTTCGATGTACTCGGCTATCTAAATTAAGCAGTACAAACGAGTCGATAGTTAGTAACTGTCGGTCATGTGTATAACCAAGTCATAGATTATTTATTGAAAGTGCCACGATAGAGCAGCCAAAGCTTTGACTTTAACCCTTCACTTCCGATAGACGCATTTTAACGCGTCTGCGGCAGACAACTTTTGAAATCATCGTGACAAAAGGAGAAATATTGCTTAAAACGTGCAATTTCTCCTTTTACAACAATGTTTTTTAACTTTTTTCAGTAATTATACCTACACTTATAGAGAATATCCATATTTTTGAGTAGACATTTTCAAAGTCGTCTCCTGTATATTTGCTGTTTGTGGGAAAGGGATAATTACGAGACCGAGGAAAATCATATCGGATAAACGGGCAACGTCACACGAATATTCACCCTAGGAACTCGGCAATCAGAAAAGATCTGTGCCGATTTGCGCCTCCCTCAACTCTGATTAGGATATGCCCTGGTCGCTATCTAGTCGTGCATTCTGGAAATGACAAGAACTTCTAGCAATTGCTATGTCTTTATAAATCTCCAAGACGATATAATTAAAAGGTAGATTGCCGTTAAACTGATCGGGCTCCAGTTCTCGTTCCTTTTTCAAAATATGTATCTATGACTAAATTACATGTTTACAGACAGTGAAGGGTCTAGAGAGACTGTGTGGATTCACAGCCTTGTCTGACTCTTTACTGTTCACAGATGCAATATGACACCAAATCACTAGATGCGTTAAATAGAAAGGTACAAATGTCGACTTTTGTTTGAGAAGGCACTAATGATACTAGGGGTATTATATATCTTTTATTTACCATCTCAAAACGTTATATAGAGGAACTAATCACTTACAATCCACAGGAAATATATAGTCTATTGCCATACTAAACATATCCTTTGTTTGCCTTTGTCAGCAGTATAAACATTTAACAGGCCGTGTATTACAATTTGGCTGCTTAACAGAGGTGATCACTAACCCAAGTGTTACTGTATATCAAGCGGTGGTCCAAGAGAGCCAATTGTACAGTAATTATTACAAATATAGATACAGTTCTTCGTGCGCTAGTACCATGTTGACGGATTAATATAGATAATAATTTTAGGAGTTTCTTGAGCACCTCAATGACTGATTGACGAAGAGTGCAGGTCTTGATCAAGATGATAGGATGCACAGATTGGTACGGATCTACAATGACTGCAAAAGGATTGATGTTGGTTTTGCAAAGCACTGCACATTTTAATATTGTGTTGGTCTAAATGTTCACTAAGGAAACACTTCTGTATGAAACCTTTTAACATCTTAAGTACAAGCGTCTAGAAAATTAACAGTATATTACATTTTTATTCTAAACTTTGATAAAAGAGGAAAATAAGAAATTGCTACCTTTGATAGTCTTAAAAGGGTGAATTAATTATGATTAATGACGTGCGATGCAGTTATCATCATTGGTCCGTGAATATTCATTAATAACCAATCGACATTTTTTCTATAGTTATAGTCTCTGGGCGATAGTGTCGACGTCCTCTGGACGAGAATGTTTAGTGCCTTGCTACAAATAAGTGACGCCTTATTGTTTTATCGCCGTCTGAACATAGTTTGTGGAGTGTTAACTAGATTTATGGATTTCTGAGTTGTTATTTGATTTTAATGGTAACTTGTTAATGTTTGTTATATAGATAGTCACTCTGACCGAAGTACGCGCTCAATAAGGATAGGTTTTAAATCAGATTGATAGATATTGAAAGTTGAATGTTTGGACCGGCAAAATGAATTTTATTTATTCGTTTTATTTGTGTTGCATGTTATGCACGTTTATTGCCTATAACCGTGCAACTAGCTGCGATTTTGACATAGATGGATTTGTTTCAAATCGTGTAGCCCTAAAAAACCATATCATTTGGAGCGCGAAAACGTTTGACGTGAAAGATTGTGCAAAGATTTGCGTGAAACGAAAACTTTGTCAGTCTTTCAATTTTGACACCGCTACCCGAATTTGTGAGCTTAATGATGCTAAAAGCAACAGCAGTGAGATGTTCCGCACGGGAACCAACCTTCTGTATTCAGAAATCTCTGTTTGGCCCTCCCAGGTAAGATATCAGGCAATATATTTGTGTTTATTAAACTTTATTTTCGATTGTATTTTGTAGTTAGTAAATCATGCACTTTCTACAATGACGAGAAACATTTATTGTTCAAGTCAAATACTAAATGAATGAAATCACATGTGGAAGAATAGTTTCGCCCGGTATTATTTATCATATATAAATAAAGAGGAGTTGTAACATTAACGCGCTATAACGCTTTTAATAATTAAGTTATCGCTTAGGTGCAAACGGCTTTACAATAAATGATTTAGATTGTCTTTTTTTAAGTTGAATAAACGTTGTCAATTTCATATAAACAAACAACAAAATAAAAGTACCCCTTCATTTAAAATCGATGTATATATTAACTATTATTATAGATATTTCTTAGGTGCAAACGATCTCGGATACTTCACTTCTTCATCTACAATGTAATTTTATTTAATTAAAATACATTTAGACTTAGATTGTCTTTTTTAAAGATATATATTGAAACTTCATGATGTTATATTCATTCGTGAAAGCTCGGCAATGCTCTCGATTTTCTCCGAAGATGTATGACACTCATAAAGTCAATACGTATTACCAGGGGGTCTAAAGCGAGCCATGTATACCAATCACATGGTCCTATATATACGATAATCTTCAATGTTGAATGATGTATTTTAAACTTCGAATAGTTGATTGACTGATTGGGGTTGAACACCGTTTCCCACATTTTTTCAGTCATATCACGGCGGCAAGTACACCTACTCAAGTGTTTCCTGGTTTTCGCACACCAGTACCCCACACAACATACTATCCAGTCAACTGGCTGCTTTTCCACATAGACTGTTAGCCCATTGGTGAAAGATGAATGACTCTTGTAACAGTGACTTTTGTCAAACGTCGGAAAGAATGTTGGCCAAGATGGTGTTCGAACTCACAATCCAATGGATTGACAACCCGCGTCGCTACCGACTAAGCTACCGGGGCTCGAATAAAAACGGTACAATAAACGGCTCGAAAAGAAACTGTACAATGAATTTAGTAACAGAACGTTAATTACTAATTGATTGCTCTTAAATATTCCGGCTGCATAGGATATAATTTTTGTTTGTTTCTGGTTCCCCACCCCCTCACCCACCCTCCTTTATTCTGTTGTTGTGATACTGTATATGCACATTTGGAATGACGGGGAACATAATTGTTAAAGTCAAATAATGAGTGAATTAAAAAACTTTGGTATTTTAAAGTTTTGCGGGGTCTTTTATTTTGAAAAATTTAAATAAAATAATATCTTGTAAATGTCTTTTTGAGTGATTCCTTTATAACAACGATAACAGTATGTAGTATTTTGAGGGACAGCTGTGGGTCGAATCAGTGTCAATGTTCGATTTGTATATGGTGTAGATAGCTGTAGATAAATTACGTGTACGTGTGAATATTACTCCATATATGCATGTGCTCATGTATCACGTGCCGTTCTTTATATCCAAGCATGGGTGTCTGCGGCCCTTCAGTGGACAAGGTGTAGACAAATCTAACGATGATTTTAAACAAATACACCAGTCCAAAAGTAACAAAATGGGCGCAACACACGATACCTTTATTTGTCGGAAAAGGCAAGAAGATCATTTTAGTAAACACACTGTCCGAACAAAACGTAAATATGAAAAACAAGAATATGTTTATTGGCATTTTAAGACAAAATCTTGACAAAAATAAGAAAATGCTTAAAGATCGAGTTATCGCAGCCAAAGTGCGAAAAAAGAAAAAACTTATTGAAATACTTAAATTATACATGTAATTAAATGCGAATAAAGTTGAAAATATTGTGACAAAATGCGAAAAACCTCGTATACTTTTGCCGCAATGTTTTCAAACATGTGTAAATAAAATCCAGCCTGCTATGTTGTGAATTGAAAACTATATACAATAACGCAATACAATCAATTTTATTGACCTCAATTTACAAACTAATCAGACTTGCAGTCACTGATTCCTCCGTTAAATACATAACTTTTCCTGGTATGTATTAGCTTACATGCAAAGGCATTTGCAGCATAATTGATATAACTCAGTTCAACTGGCTTTAAACGTATAAAGCTATGAATTGTCGTCAGAAGTCAATTAATTCTCGACATGAGTATTGGAGTATAGATTTCATTTCTGAGCACAGAGAACTTTTGAGAATGTTATCATTTCGGTGCCTGTATTGGGTAGGGATGAACTTACCGGTTGTTATTTTATCAAGGTAACAGCATGGCATAAGAAGTGGAATTCTACCGAAACAGCGTAAAACACTGTTCAATCAAACATGATTATGTAGTAAGGAATATATACTTTAACTAACATTGTTACAGTTGTAAGAAGTAGCATCGCCACGCTTCTTGGTTGATATTTGTACTAATCGCCACATGTAATGCACGCCCACATGTAATGCATGCCCATTTGTACTTATCGTATGATACATACGCCCACATGTAATGCATTCCCACCATTTGTACTAATCGTATGATACATACGCCCACATGTAATGCATACCCACCATTTGTACTAATCGTATGATACCTACGACCACATGTAATGCATACCCACCATTTGTACTAATCGTATGATACCTACGACCACATGTAATGGATGCCCACCATTTGTACTAATCGTATGATACATGCCCACATGTAATGCATGTCCACCATGTGTACTAATCGTATGATACATACGTCCACATGTAATGCATGCCCACCATGTGTACTAATCGTATGATACATACGCCCACATGTAACGTATGCCCATTTGTACTAATCGTATGATACATACACCCACATGTAATGCATGCCCATTTGTACTAATCGCCACATGAAATGCATGCCCATTTGTACTAATCGTATGATACATACATCCACATGTAATGCATGCCCATTTGTACTAATCGTATGAGACATACATCCACATGTAATGCATGCCCATGTGTACTAATCGTATGATACATACGCCCACATGTTATGCATGCCCATGTGTTGCTTTCAACTTGGATGAGCAATACCTCTTTAAACCGGCTGCAAATGAAGAGCTTGTAATGTTATGTATTCCGTAAAACCGTTGACCTTTAAACCCACTAACTCTTCCCCACATATAGACGCTTTCTGATGCCTCAACAGCATATAACGTTTGAAAACATTGCGACAAAAGGAGAAATTGATCTAAATGAGATATTTCTCCTTTTGCCACAATGTTTTCAACTCTATACTTTATGTTTAATACTACTTTCATTTAAACAGTTTTCAAAAGTTTGCTTTGATGTTTTCAATGTCGTCGGCTGCAGATTTGATGTATGTGGGAAAGAAAGTGGAAATGTTGACGACATCCCTTTTTTCATCCACATTTCCACAACATTGTCCGATAAAGCTACGTTTAAATATGTTTTATATATATATTCATATTACGGCGGCTAGTAAATCTACCCTTCTGTTGCCTGGCATTCTTACACGAGAATTCCAACATTCTTTCCAACCAACTTGAAGTTTTTCGACATGTACTGTTATACCATTGGTAGAAGACGAAATAAAGCTTGTCGTATTGGATTTGACAAACGTCGGCAGAACACATAATCCCTGAATTGACAGCCTGAGTCGCTACCGACTGTGCTACCAGGGATTGGCAAAAAGTTTTTGCAACGTCGGTAGCTAATTAAAACTGTCATCTCTAAGTTGCTATTGATTAGCATGATTGGAGATACGATTAGGACGAATTTAAACCTTGCATACTTCAATCCTAGATTATCGATATTTTATTTGCTGTAACCATATATTTTGTTTAATGAAATTGAAAACTTATATTCATTGTATAATAAACAATCGATTTTTAGATGGTGTCTATTTTTCAGTATCAGGTGTATTACAGACTAAATACAACGTCAAGTGTATAGGAAGACCACCACAGACTAAGCACACACTTGTAATTTTAGATAGATCGTTTACTCCTTAATAAAAACATCGCCTATCTATGAATTAAAACAAGCTTGTTTACGCTGGTCGATACTGTGCCACGGGGGAGCTTGTCTGATTCCATGCTTTCTGATATTATATATAGTTCAAAATGTAAAGGGTAAGGAACTCCAGACTACAGGACATCTTACATTGCCATCCTGGCATCGGCTACGGCGTCGTCAATGTCTGCGGCGGTGATTCGTTTAACCCTTTCACTCGTTCAAACGCATTTTAGCACATCTAAAGACGACGTTTAAAAACATTGTTTAAACAAGAGAAATAATCAATAAGGTGGTTTAAAAGTTGTCTGCTACCATATGTGTAGTAACTTTGAAAAGCGTTTTTAAAAGACGTGATTTCCAGTCAAGCCCCTTTCTACATACATGCAAGGCGCCATTTATCAAGATCTCTTTGCAAATTAACCATTATCCTGGATGCTATACGTATCATTAAGATCCATTTGCTTTCTATTCTGTTCATGACTTTCAGCAAGGTTTTACGACGATTTCATATTATTTCACTTTCATAATTACGACAGTACCTTTATAAAACCAATGCTTAAACTTGGTTGCAGAACAACAGAATAGAAGAGCCACGAACTAGGGCTGATTTCAATGATATTAGAAAATGTGCATAGGCCAAGTGCACTCCACTCACAACCCCCCTCCCTTTCATAATAGGTACAGAAAGCCTGTACGCTCGGTCTCTAATCATTCAGATTCACAATCACTAGAGTAAAGGTTGAGTATGTACATGTATTCAGAGTCTGAACGGATGTATTTGAATCCATTTAATGTTATGTCTTAAAATGGAAAATAATAATACAAAACTTATTGTCAAATTAAGTCGATAGGTCATAATTCAACTGTCAGACAAGGTCTCTTTAGAGCCGTAAACTATTTAACATGGTAAAACATGGGTAATTTTTAAACGCACTGAAAGTGCAGACGGCATTGATCATCTTGCATGAATGAAAGTATAAGTATTGACTAGTGATCAAAACATTGTGGAAAAAAAACAAAATTACTCATTGTCATTCGTCTGTTGAAGATTAATCAACATTTTAATATCAAGACTATCGAAGGAATCAACTTGAATTAGTTGTAAAAACGTTGAGTGAAAAGGAGATAATTCTAATTGTTTGATTTCCCACACTTTTTTCTAAATTGGTCTGTTACAGTAGCTATCACATTTGAAGACATGGGGGATAAAGCAGAAACTTCTTATCGTAACAATTTATCCCTTGGGCACAATGGTTTAAATTCTATTTTCATTTATCCCTGTTCCTCACACAAGAAATCTGAAGCAGACGATTTTAAGCACAGCTTGGCTAAAATGTGGAAACACATGATGAGCAATTTCTTCTGTTTCCACAATGTTTTTAATTTGATTTGATAATATAACTTTCAATAATCGAGATGACGATGATTTTGCCTACATGTTTTCAAAATTATATCGGCAAGCTTGTTTTATCTGGGGATAGATATTTCCATATTTTTACCTAGATGTATCTAAAGTCGTCTAGTGTTGACTTGTTGTACATGTATGTGGACAAGTGGGGTTTAGCTACATCTCATTTTAGTAGTAAAGAGGAAATTTGAAAACATCGCGGCAAAAGGCAAAGTTGCTTATCGTGAGCAATTACTCATTTTACCACAATGTGTTCAACTCTATTCATTATATCTATAGGTTCTTAAGATCCTTATGCTACTTATTGTATCTGTTATTCGAGTGAAGCATGGGGCTTCTTAACTGACGAACTTATAGAAAGATTACATAGATAATTTCTTTAGAGATTATTACACTATATATCATTATTAAAATAGAAATTCTTAGATATTTCATTAACTCCTTACAGATGGAAATAATGTTATACTTTCTACAGTAATAAACTATATTGCGAATGAAAATAATAGAGATTTTGATGCTAATTTGTCCAGAAATGTCGAAATCTAGACAGAAATCAGTCCCTATTATTTAAGTTGTCTTACAATATCGACAACGAATGACTTTAAATAACATTTTACAGTAGCACTCCATTACTGAACTCCATTTCGGGTTCAGAGAGATGTCTTGATACGTAGATTGTTTATAATGTCAATGAAAGCACATGCAATAATATTGCCTAAAATTAATCTTCAAGTTCCAGATTATCCATGTCTACAGTATCGTACCGCCAAATAATCCGTCTTCACCAAAACGAAATGCAGTAACTTGTTTGGCTATCACGGGGAAAATGGATTTAATGTGACATCACTTAAGCAATAGAGATCTCCAAAGAAATTTGCTTTTAAAATATATGAATAACAAAACTGAAACTTAAAATCTATTTCTACAATTTCAACGTGAATTAATCACGCGTAAAGTTCATTGGTGATTCCTTAATATTGTAACTCGAGTGGAGAAAACGCTTTGTTTTTTTATTTCCGACTCATAACAAATTCTGATAATCGAGTCCCAATGATAAAAAATATACTAAAAGAGAATCAAATCATTGAAATGATAAATAAAAGAAAAAGTTGACTAAATATAACAGATACGGCCCATGTGTTATTCAGTCTAGGCCTTGGGACTTCAAAAATCGTTTTAAATAGAATGTACAAGACACTTTTCAGCGGTAACGTTAATAAGGAATCTAAGTACTAGAGTATTTCATTCTAGATTCCTGCGTAAATATATTCGTTTCACAACCAAAATTAACCGCAAAACATATCCAGAAGACAGAATAAGATAGTCAAGTCCGAGTGATAAAATAAATACAAATAAAAAATCAAATTATTGAAATGATAGTTTTTATCTTATAAAGATAAAACGCTTCATTTATAAATAACTCGCTATTTTGTTTATCGATCGGTTTTAATTATATAAATTTACACAATCATAGAAGTAGTCAGGCTGGTGCACCGGTTTGCACGTTTGCTTGTCACGCTCCTTCAAAATGTTGGGATTTAGAATAAATTAAAAAGCAGTACATTTAGATCTTTTCACCTATGCTTTGTAACATCTTTTTAGAAATTTGATATTAGAATTGGACATTTTTAGACAGAGACCTTCATGCGATTTTGATATGACATGTTTATGTGTTAATTGCATACACAAAATAACGGTTAAAATCCAGTGCAAACCAGCTGACGTGCTAAACATAAACTACACAGATAGCAGATGATCATATTCGTGTCGATAGACGACCAACTGTGTGTACATTATGTTGCGTTCAACTCCTTTATCATTTAGTATATGGACATAACAAAGTACTATTGTAAAGTAATTTAGTTAAACCTTAAATTTTCATCTCATCAATTATTTATAGAAACTGACAACCAAAAATTTCATTATAAATTTGTTTCCGCCTTGTCGGTTCTATGTCCATTTTCCTCGTCTTTACATGTTTATTGTAATTATGTTGACGATGAACCACCTGTGTTCAAGTCTATGAATGACGCTTCTATTCTGTCCTCTTCTAAAAATGATGTCACATAATTTTACTGGTTACTGGTTAGCTATTCCCATGTTCTGATTGGATTACAATTCATATGGTAACTACAAGTAATTCTGAGGGTAATGATTACTTAAAACAAAAACGTTTTGTTTAAATTAACCCATTTACGACATACACGGAAAGCAACCGACGACTTTGAAATCCTCTCAGAAAATATATGCAAAACCTCTTAAATTGACATTGTTAACTGGAAAGAGTAGTAAACACTGTGTAACAAAAAAGAAATTGCTTATCATGAGAAAAATTCTTCTTTTGCCATATTGATGTCAAAGGTCGCAAAGGCAGTGGCAATGCGTCTTCACATGGAAAAGCGTTAAACCACTAGTAACAACTGATATATTGTGTTTGAAAATTGTGATGTAACATTTTCGAAGGCAGTCTCTTTAGTTTACAACACCATAGTTCAAAAGAAGTTCATCTTTTTACACAACAGATAGATCCTGACTGTTATAACAGACCATGCAACGATGACGAAGAGTGTGTCCCTGGATTTCTAGCTGGAGGTCAAACAGGATGTTCATATGCTTGCCTGAAATTGGGTAAGTGTATATATGTTTATATATGTATATTTGTTTCTTTGTTTATCGCTTTACGCCGTTTGCAAGGATATTCCAGTCATATCACATCACGGTGTTTCCTGGTAATTACATAATTTACCAGTACTACCGACCTGACACTGATCAGTCGCCAGTGACGCTATCCATGAGGGAAGCCACTGTCATTTCTTAAAGTATTTGGTTTGACCCAAATCGGGGATTCGAATCCTGGTCTCCCGTTCCGTAGACGGACGCTTTAACCCCTTCACCAGGGAGACGGTTTCTATTAATAAAAAATAACTGACTTAAGAAACAACACGATACAAAATACGTATGTCTTCTACCGTTCTTACACAACTTTAGACACATTTAATTTTTTATTTAATAACTGTTCCCCAACTTCCTAGGCTACGCTTTTTTTATAGCTTGGTTTACGACGTGCACTTTTCCCCAACTTCCAATGCTACGCGTTTTTAATTGTTTGGTTTACTGCTCTGACGACTCGTTTCATCAAAGCTCAGAAAAAAGTTTCGGGGGATGTTTTTTCCTATTTATTTCTGTTGTATTTCTGAACTTAAAACATTCCTCCCTATACAATTGTTCATTCACACCATTGTATTCATGCTAAATGTTGACTATACATGTGAACTTTTTCTTTTAATTTCATAAATACTCAATTTTGATACTTTCTTTAATTCGCTTACACAATCGACTATTTTGAAAATGTGGACTTTTAGAAGGGAGATAACTCTCGAGTACAAAGGCTATATAACTTTTCGACCGTTAAACTTTAAACGTTTTAAATTTACATTTAAACTTTTTAAATTTACATCGTATTTTTATGCCCCCGGAATCTCCGATTCGGTGGGCATCTAGTTTTTGGCCTGTCTGCACGTCTGTCTGAATGAATGAATGAATGAAAGTCTTTATTTACAGAGGGTAACCCAATTAGTATAAACTAATCTTCCTTGGGGCCCTCTAAAGCAATATTTACATACATACAAATACATAATTATATAGCAATATAACAATCAGCATAACAAATTCAAAGTTAGCATTATTCATAAACATGATCAACATGATAACAATGTTACACAACAACATAATACATACATATGGCGGCAGAGGTTTAACTTACAGACTTACATATGGCCATATTTACAATTTTAGCTTCATGACTGTTGATTCGAATTTATCCACTTAGTATAATTTACTGTGAAACTTTTAATACTTTCGCTCTGTCTTATTTCATTTGGAATGTTATTCCATACTTTTACCCCAGAGTAAGACATACTCCCTTTAAAAAGTTCTATATTTGGTTTGGTTATTAAAAAATCCGATTTATTTGAAGAACGTAAAAGATTTGGACGCCTGACATTGTAATTGAACATATTTTGAATATATGGCGGGACTGCATTTTGCGATACCCTGTACATAAATTTGGCTTTATGAAGTGAAACCCTCTGTTCAATATTAAGAGAATTAATTATATTTAAAGCCTCGCTTAAAGTGGTATATTGTTCACCTAGAATGATACGACATGCTCTTCGTTGTAATCGCACTAAAACCTGGATATTTGATTGTTTTGTACTACCCCAAATGATACTACAATAGTCAAGATGTGGTTGGACATAGGCTTTGTAAAACATTATTCTATAATTAACAGGAATAAATACTTTAATTCTTGATAATAGCCACAAATTACTAGATATTTTCTTCCTAAGAAATTTTATATGCGTATCCCATTTAAGGTTTTCATTTATATATATGCCAAGAATTTTATCACCTGTTGTGATTTCCAGATTTAAGTCTTTATATTTCAAATTTAGAGGTTGATTAACTAATCTTGTCCGTTTCTGGGGTGTCGTTATCAATATTACTTTTGTTTTTGAAGCATTTAATACCATACCATTGTTTAGACACCATGTACTGACGTTATTCAAAGCAGCTTGTAAATTCATTTCAACTTCTAATTTAGATTTATTTATGTCATATATTGTAGTATCATCTGCATACATATCAACGTTTGAAACATTATCCTGTACATACATAGGCAAGTCATTTATGAATAAAATAAATAAAAGAGGCCCTAGAATAGACCCTTGCGGGACCCCGCATGTCGTAATTTGCTTATCAGAGAGAACACCGTTTAAGTTCACCGCTTGAGTTCTATTTGTAAGATAAGAGTTGAACCATTTAATAGTATTATCTCCACATTTGTAAATTTGTAATTTTTTTAATAGTATTTCGTGGGAACATAAATCGAATGCTTTAGAAAAATCTAACATAACAACGCCTACAAATTCTCCATCATTTAAAGCTGTTAACCATTTATCTATCATACATACTAATGCTGTTTCGCAGCTATGTTTTTTTCTAAACCCACTTTGGGATTTACATAATAATTTATAATGATTAAGGTAATTAACAAATGAATCATGCACATGTTTTTCAATCAATTTTGAAAGAGTAGGTAAAATTGATATTGGCCTATAGTTATTTACATCATTTGATGAACCTTTTTTAAATAAAGGATTAACTTTTGCGCATTTCCATTCATCTGGGAAAACACCTTGTTTTATACTACAATTTATAACATACGTAAGACTATTTGATATAACATCGGCTGATAATTTTAAAAGTTTTGGCCCTATTTGGTCAAGTCCTGTAGCTTTGGATACATCTAAATTATTTAACATTTTACGCGTTTGGGATTCCGTAATCAGAGGAATGTGAAAATACATATGATCAGGAACTTTTGTTTTTACAAAATCATTTACTTTATCAAAATTTGAAGTTGGAATAGGTTCTTTTAAGTTAGCGGCTACGTTTACAAAAAAGTTATTAAAAGTATTTGCAATATCTTGGTTATCAGTAATATCTATTCCATCTTTATGAATGCTTTTTATTAAATTACAGTTGTATGTCTTTTTTGTAGACGCACCATGTTCTTTAAATATTTTCCAAACTGTTTTAGGGTCTGATTTTCCTTCCTCAATTTTTCTTTCATAAGATTCTTTTTTAGAATTATCTATCAATGTACAAACTTTATTTCTTGAAGCTCTGTAGTTATCCATATCATATTTAGCCTTAAATTTATCACGTTCTTTAATTTCATCTAAAATATCAGGTGTAAACCAATCTGGTTGTTTTAAGTGTTTAACTCTGTGAATTCTAATTGGGACGTGATTATCTACAACACTTGAAAAATTAGACACCCAAGTGTGAAGTACTTCATTAGTATCAGTGTTGTTTAGATTACCCCAGGGGATGCTGATAAGATCTGATAAAAATGACTCCTCCGAAAATGACCTAAATGATCTGTATTTTATAAAATTATGTGAATTGATTTTTTCTTTATAATTTAACTTTCTTGTACATAGGATCGGATAATGATCGCTAATTCCTATTTTGGGCACGCTTACATTACATATATTTTGATCACAATTAGTATAAATGTGGTCTATTAAAGTTTTTGAAGTTGAACATTCACGCGTCGGCTGCTTAATTAACTGTTTTAATCCTAGTGATAAAATATAGCTAGACCATTCATGTCTGGCTGCACAACAAAAACTTTAACCTTGACCACTACTTTTGAACCATAACAGGTACGGCTACCATATTTCACATGTTTTTTCCTTGTGACATGACCTTTCTGTCAGTACCAACATTTTTGACCTTGCCACCTTGACCTTTGACCTAGATGTTGCCATTCTCGAAAAAAACTTTAACCTTGGCCATTACTTTTGAACCATAACAGGTACGGCTACCATATTTCACGTGTGTATTCCTTGTAAAATGACCTTTCTGTCAGTACCAACATATTTGACCTTGCGACCTTGACCTTTGACCTAGATGTTGCCATTCTCAATTTTTTTTTAACCTTCACTACTTTTGAACCATAACAGGTACGGCTACCATATTTCACATGTGTATTCCTTGTGACATGACCTTTCTGTCAGTACCAACATTTTTGACCTGGCGACCTTGACCTTTGACCTAGATGTTGCCATTCGGGGGCATCAGTGTTTCACAAACACATCTTGTTTTTTTATATACTCCTGTCTTTGTTATCATACTTCTGCTAAACTGGAAGGAGAATAAATTCCTGCTCTCCTTCCAAAGATTGTGTCATACTTAACTTATAACTAGCGGCTTTAAACGTTATGTGTTTTTCGTCGATATCTATTTAACCTCAGATTTGACCTAACAAATGATCTAGATTGTAGACCAATCAAATGTTGTATTTAATGAATAATGTTGAAGAAATAAGAAGAAATAAAGGAAATGAAACGTTCTGATTGGCTCATAGTTAAGTTGGCGATCCTACGCGAGGCACTTATCAGATGAAGTTTTAAAATGAAATGTTCTGCATACTAACTTTTAATTGTTTTCTTTCAGAAATAAATTTCACTGAAAAAAAAAATCAGTGAAAACGTATTAAATATAATATTTAAGAGCAAAATATTAATTATTTTTGAAACATGATAGGTTTTCAGTTATTGATCGTTTATTGAAACTTAAACACCTCTTTCGAGCCTCGCGTAATCTCCAGTCATGTGGTGTTTTCTCGTCATTGATAATATATTTAAAGAAACTAAAGCTGGATGGTGATGGCCGATAAGCCTTTCGGAAAAACATAGATTATTGCGTAAATTTTATAATTCATGGACAATTAATGATTGTTTTGAATATTATCGCCGTTTACCTTTTTTAAAGATATTTCTTGTTTTATCTAATTGATCTAGTTAGAGCAGATTTAAAACCATTTATTAAGAAACTTCAGCTTCTATGACACATTAAAGATACAGACAATGTTACGCAAACTGTAAACTCAATAGTTTCAGGACCAAACTTGACAATTCACGACTGAACTTCACATGCTGAATATCACATAGATCGCAGGATATAAGAAGTCTATCCTTACGTCAAAATTGACCCTTTCTGCTCTTATATACCTTTTATTATAGGCCGCCTAAGGCTATGGTAGCCAGGTGAGAAATGTAGGCACATCTTGGTATTCTTGTTTAAAATAAAGTGACATTGGGCCTTCTTGTTCGAAATATTTACATCCTGTCTATTTACACGTTATTTAAATGTACTGAACTGCATCTGCCTCCTTTAAATCATGCTTCAAAATCATGCGAGGCGTCTTTGATGCTTTGCATCAAAATTCGTCGTGTAAGTTCTTTCAAAGGACTACACAAGGATGTATTGACAATCAATGGGGATGAGTCCTCTTGTATGGATTTGTAAAGGCCAATGGATAGTTTTCCTATAATCTTGTTATGACATTTAATTATAAAAAAAAAACCACTCCCTTTTAAACCCGGTTTTCGAGATGTGGACATTAAAAGGAGGCCTATATAGATGACGGATACGGATTCTTGCAATAAAGGCTTTGCGTGTATCTAACATTTACTCTAACCTTTCCCTAATGGAAAATATGCATGCGGCGGACCTATAAGGGAAAGTTTAGATATTACAAACAGAAAAAAAAAGAATTGTGGCAAAAGGAGAAATAGCCCATTTTGAACAATGTCACCTTTTGCAACAATGCTTTCAAGTCTTCCGCTGCAGGGCTACAAAGGTTTACGAGTATGTGGGAACATATGAAGTCATTTAGAACGTGCTTCGAATACCGATCATTTTTGGAAAAATGCGAACAGCAATTTCCAGATTAACTTGCTGCCAATTACAGTCCGGTAAGATTCTATGCCGTTCATCACTAAGCAGAAACGGTTTCGTGGAAGACACTTGTAAAACGTTTGACCAAAAGACTGAGTCTCCAATCATTCAATTTGATCGTTATTGCCATTACACTTCTTTCAAAACTTCGAAAGATCGGTTGTCGGATGACACTCACATGACATTATACTTTATAAAGTTAAAAGCCTTTTACGGATTTCCTTTAATTTCAATATAAATCGTTTAAAATCATTTAACGAATCCAAAGCATGTTTAGATATATTACGTTATAAATATTGCTTTAATGTCACGCACGGTCCTATTATAAACACATTATGGGGGTATGTTCTTCAGCAGCGATGCATTAGACGGTAAGATTATATCAAATGATTCCTCAATTCAAACGCTTTAAATAGACAATATATTTTCCGAGGTGGCACACATATATAACTATCCAAAATTCCAAAATCTAATATACAATGTCAGGTCTCAATGTTTAATTTCGGCAACCAGGATACTTTCTGACATACCCAGTTCAGGTAGACCGAGGGTACCAATGGCTAGGCAAGACCGTTACATAATCCTTACGTATTTACGACAAAGTCGTTTGAAACAGATGTCAAGTACGGCAGCTCAGCTTGATGTCAGTACGCAAACAGCATTGAACCGTTATCGAGCGGACATAGTTCCTATTAGACCAAGACAACTGTTGGAAGTGTCATAACCGGACGTAATCGTATGTTACGTCTGCGTTGAGCGAGGAGTTATTTACGCTGGACACGTGCGCTGTGGAAAAGAGTGATTGTTTTGGACGAATCTCGCTTCAATTTGCAGAAGGTAGGATTCATGTTTACTGTAGAAGGGGGAAAGTGTCTTCTTGAACGGTACTGTTTTGATGATGGAATTATCATGGTATTGGATGGAATTACTGGAGAAAGAAAAACTAACCTTGTTGTCATAAATGCCAATTTGAATTCTCAGCGTTATGTGAATGAAGTATTTCGTCCTGTGGCAGTTCCGTTTCTTCAACAGCACCATGGAATTCTAACGCAATTTAAGGCCAGGCCTCAAAAAGCCACCCATACAATGGGAGGAGTGTAGCACAAAACATCCATGTTTCGCAATGGCCCGCGTATTCCGAAGAGAGTAAGTAATCCCATCGAGCATATGTGGGATCTCTTGGGGAGGAAAGTCAGAAATATCTCCTTTTGAACAACCTGCAATATTTTGAAATTGTGTTTCTGTTTGAATGGAAAATATGACTCCAAATGACGTCATCTTACGTCATTGGATATAATCTGACATTCTAACGCACTCGGTTGCCCAGTAACACAATTCCCAGGCATCATGTCAATTCGATCTCGTTTATTGGCTACTATAAGTCGAAAAGGTGTCACACTAGATATTAGCTAGTTTAAGGAGAAATGCGATGGGTTTTAGACTTACATGCTTTCTACAGTTCTTTCTTTTCTTTAAATCAGCGGATTTTAGTTTGACCCCATTCTCAAATAATTGAAAAGGAAAAAACGTTTATTTCTGCAAAACACTTTAAAACATTGATATCATGATATGGGCCATAACTTAAACTTAAACTTGATACCAAATATGCATATAAGTCAATTGTGGATTTTCTTACATGGTTTTCTAAACCATTTGCACATTTTCTATTCTGAATGAGTATATAAATATAGGTCAAATTCGAAACAAAAACCTCCTCCGATTCAGACACTTTAACTTTATCCCTAACACACACACACACATATATATATATATATATATATATATATGTGTGTGTGTGAACTCTCTATCACATATACAATGCAGTAAGCATATTGAGTTAAACACCGCGTTTTTTACAGACTCGTTTTGTTGATCATCTCAACTAATGTATTTGGTAATTCAGTACCTAAGAATTCATTGAAATTAAATGCGATTAAAACTGATGACCCGCATATATCATACAAATATATGAACATCTAATACAAAAGTGCAATGTTGCAACAGTATTCAAGTGGTAGTGGATTCATTACCACAGACAACCGTGGATAATACTATCATATTGAAGATATTTATCTATCATTGTGCGATTTCTTTTTTATAAATTGCACCTTTTCACATTTTTGACATATACATGTACTTCATCTTTAAAATAACGAAACGATGATAATAACCATGTTTTGTTCTCAGATGAGCGACCTTTTTAACATGCAGTCAGTACATGTTATTTTGCGCCTCATCGCATCATAACGACATGTTTATGAGACCTAGACAAGTGATATTCAAGAGAATGTGGATCATGCTACAAAACTATAAAACTTTACTCTGTTCTTAGACTTTGCGCACAAATAATTAATAATCAGATGTCTTCTTTGGTGCATACGGTTCATATCTAAACACAACGAACGATTTCAGAGTGCCATATTTCGGGTCCAGCCTATATAATTGCTGTCTCTGGTAAAGCGACTTTTCAAAACACCATCTGCATGTTATCAATGTATGTCTGTATTGAGTATCTACCTGTTCCGTTCTTTTTATGAATAATGCAGGTTTAAATCAGAATTAACAGTAAAGAAGATCCTAACTAGAAAAGACGTCGTAAAACTCGGATAATGATGTCAGTGATTTTTATTCTAAAAATGAAATTGTCCCCTCCATACAAAATTGAGTTTCCCTTGGCAACCACTGAATCTCTTATTTTAATAACAATATACCCGAATTTGAATGCATACATAGATATTTGTATGTTTTTGACTTTCGATATGATCTTTTTCAGACGAGGTCATGAGAACTGATAATTGACGAGCATTTGGTGAGAAAATTATCAGTTCTCCAAGCCGAGTCAGATAAAGCAAAAGACAAGGACACAATATTCAACTTATCTTGCAACTTAAAATATTGTTTAATTTAACACTTTTTGATATATAACACACAGCAATACTACAGCACACTGAAATAGAGCTAACGACAGGCGCCCGAGTTTACATTTGTGAATATTTGGATAAAACCCTCACACAAGGCTCTGTAACTACAAGTAGTCTCTCTACATGGATCATATACATTTTTCTATACTACGTATACTAATAATGACTGTTATCTTTTCGTTTGAGGACACTTTGAAAAAACCTACACAGGACCGAGTTACTATAAATAGCCTCTATATATGGTATTATATACAAAGTAATTTTTATTATTATACATTTATATGTACCATATAAAGAACATATTTGTAGTAACACGGTCTTGTGTTTTTTTACTATTTTTCTCAAACGAAAACTCGGACGACTGTGAAATAACAAAGTCCTAATAAAATATCGTAACGCGCGCAGGAATAAGTGGGCGTTCTTTGTGTACATACGACACAGGGAAATAAAAAGCTGTGAAATGTTCCTATATATCTCCCTTTTTACGATTTACGATTTACGACCAATAATGACACTTTTAGTTTTAAGAATGATCATATACACTTGCTGTACAGGCTGATCCGAAACTACACTGTTCCGATAATCAACTTGAACTCTTTCCCATGGACTATCTTAAACCCTTTCCCACATACAGGCGTTTTATAACGCATCTGAAGCAGTCGACCTTTGAAAACATTGCGACAAAGGGAGACATTGCTCATGGTGAGCAATTACTCCTTTTTGCAACAATGTTTTCAATTCTCTTTTATAATATTTAGCTTTCCCTTATTGGTATATTTCATACTTTTGTCAATATATGTTCAAAGCATATATCTGCTGCAGATTTGTTGTATGTGGGAAAGGGTTAATTGTGAATGTAATCGATATTTAGTTTTTAGTTTTAATATCTCAGCCATGGCCAAATGATCTGGATGCATGATCGAAACACAATAACAATTAAAAGTGTTCATGTATTATTCATGTATGCTTATGGCAACCAATCAACTTACAATACCCTATTATATATGGTTGGATTCATTTGAATAATGACAAAGCGTTACGATCACTGAACTCTTCCCTCTTATGCTATCATATTTTAGATCACCTGAGCCGAAGGCTCAATGTGATTTATTCTGACCAATCTCTGTCCATCGGCCGTCGTCGATAATGTTTACCTTTAAAAAACATATTCTCCTTAACCACTTGACCAATTTCAACCGAGCTTCACAGGAATGATCCTTAGGTGGTTTTCTTTCAAAATTGTTCAAAGATTTAAATTATATGAAGAATGTTGGTTGCTGCGGCATCAGCAATGGGGGACAGTGGCCAATCTTTAAAAAAACATTTTCTCTGAATAGGCTTATCGGATTCCAATATTATTTGATAGGCCTTAAGCGACCTTCTAATGAAATTGCTCAACACATATTGATTGGTTGAAAAACATTGCAGCCATGCGGCATCCGAAAAGAGATGAAATGACTTTTTATTTTCAATTAATTTTAATATTAAAGTTATTGTCTGATTTCAATATAGTTTAGCAGAAGTGTACCTTTAGTGACACTGTACATTATTTATCCAGGCCATATTGATTGGTTGAAGAAGGTAGCTGCCAGTTAGCATTAGAAAAGGGGTAAAATGAACTTTTAGCTTCAAACGACATCTCCTCCTATACAAATGGACAGCGATATCAACCAAACGTCACTGAAATGATCATGTGGTGGACCTTTTTCAAATAGCTTAAAGATTTAATGCCTTATTGCAAACGTCCTCCACGGATTGCTGTTTCATTTTTTGTCCATTCCCACCCTTGATAATATTGTCTCCTTTATTAGCAGTGGCATTTCCGACTATCTTGGCCCTCTTGTTCTTTTGATATAAACCCTTTTCCACATACACTTAAGGTAGCAGAAGACTTTAAACACATCTAGGGAAAAACATAGAAACTCTATAATAATGAAAGTATAATTACTTAAACAAAAGTTGAAATTATTGTTGCAAAAGGTGAAACTGCTCGTTTTGAGCAATGTCTTCTTTTATCACAGTGTTTTCAAAAGTCGTCTGTTTCAGAATCATCAGAAAGCGTCTGTATGTTGGAAAGGTAAACACCCAACAACGTATACAATGGTCAATGAATTATGAAACTATAATTGATGATTTGCGGAACGCTATTCAATACGGTAATATTACAAAACACTACGAAAATCAAGATATAAATGATTTCTGATTGATTTTTAAATGTATTTATGCTTTTTTTCTTTTCACTAGTGAATGTTTTGAAAAAGAAATTATTTCTAATAAATTATTATAACTACACTAGATTTATGTCAAGCTATTTGTCATTCAAACTGCGGATTGTATCCATACATCTTTTTATTTGATGTATTTGGTATGTTAGGCAAATTTGCCCTTTTTAATTTTTTCGAAAAATCTGAAGATCGGTTTTAACGATTTCCCTCATGCAGACTCTTTCTGAAGCCTTTGCAGCAGAAGACTTTTGAAACAGTTGTTTCAACTCTATTCCATTGTCATACTGTCATTTACAGAGACTGTTCAGCGTTTGCTAGGTGATTTCAAAGTTATCTGCAGCAGCTTTGTTGTATGTTAAAGTGGATATGGTTCTCGAATATTGACGATGAACAACATTACAATAAATATAATAAGAGTGATTTCAGAAATATCCGCCAACTACGAATACATCCTCGACTGGGTTTCTAGTTAATTCGTAAGTGTATTGAACACTGAATAATTTAAAGGGATAGGATTCAATTTCAATTTCCTTTTCGTGCATTACGACTGATTAATACTTAAAACATCCTAATATACAAATACAAAAACAATACAAATACAAATAGTTTTATTCAGTAAAACAAGACCTCCGGCCCAAAATACACTATGATTTTACCAACGAACATGAAAATAGTTTTAACATGGCGGTTGTTGGTAAAATGTCCTGAATAAATCACTTTACTTTGTGGATCAATGTTTTATACAAGATCCATTTACTAAATACATATGAGACTAAATAAACAGTTAAGTGCTTAAGTATTTTTCCTTTTGTCGAATGCCACGTTCAAGTACTTTGCAATTGCAATGATACCCTGGTAACGAGTGTCCGACATAATAAATCACAAATAAATTATCATATGTATTGTAATTTAACCATTCTTGTAAGAAATGAGCATTTCTCAATTCTTCATATAACGGACACCAAAGCAGAAAGTGTTTTTTCGTCTTCAGTAGCATAGATATTATTTCTCAGACAATATTGGCAATGCCGTAGGTTTCTGACAATTGGTAAATGCCGAATCTTTTCAATCATTAAGTTATGCCCTGAATATCTGAAATTTGACAAAAGTTTCTTATACTAATATGGTAACGATATAGATAGATAATTTTCAGGATTTAAGGCACTTTTGTACAGTTTATATGATAGCGCTGTTAGAGATGATTCAATGTTTCCATTTAGTGTTTGGTAGCTGCAATCAATGAATCTTTGTATAAACTGTGATAAGAATATGTTGAAATCACCACGTCTTCACTTAACCATTCATAACTGAAACCATACTGGAACATGTATGTTTTATGTGGGTAGCCCAAGTAGTCCGACTTAAAGCATCGGGTCGTCTTTAAAGTTTATAGCATTGTTTCGGGTACTTATTTACTTCCATTGTTAAGATGTTTTACCAGTATCTAACACAGCGGACCATGTACGTCACAGATATGGGGGTCCAACCACACTCGCTAAGAGCGAAGAAGTTGGCTACATTACTGTTTAAGCAAGCGATTTGTTTACAAAATCGGATATGCGGTCTTTCAACTATATCACATGATTGGTAACCCCATATTTCCAAGGAATATGTTAGTATCGGCAGCACCATAGCATCACAAAGTTTAAACGCATCATTGTGATCAAAATGACCATTTGATTATGTAATATAATATTTACAGCTTTATGTGCTTGGACAGCAAGAGTTCCTTCGTCTTTGTCCAAGATAACTTTGCTGTAAAATATGTTGCTAGATCTTTGTAAAATTGAACAACTTCTATTTCTTCACCTCTGTATAACTATCTTTTCACTATTTCGTAGTAGACCACCTGTACGAAGAAACTTTAGTTTTATTTTTTACATATTTAGCTGCATTCCAGTTGCATCGCAAAAGTCACTTATGTGGTCAATTGGGTGTTGGAGATTCAACACAGTGTCAGCGAAAGAAGAAACATCGTCTGCAAATAAAAGTCCATATGATTCAACATTTTCCTGGGTTATTTGAATACCCTGTTCGCATTTATACTTTAGTGATAAGGTCATTTATGTATAGACTTAAGATGACCAAAACATTCACACAACCCTGTTTTGTACCCTTTTCACATTTAAAAACTCTGTAATTTACTTTCGGGATTTATACCTTTCCGTATTAAGCTTTCCCAGAGTTTTATATGTGAACAATTGTCGAAAGTCTTGAGGAATTCAACAAATAAAACATATATTCTATCCCGTTTCTTGCTTATTTCTGTATGACAGATTGTAAGTTAAATACATTGTCAACAGTGGAGTAGCCGAAGCGAAATCCAGCTTGTGTCTCATCGATGACTTCATTTTCTTCGGTTCATTCAGCCAATAAGCACTTCGATGAATATTTTGCTTATACTATTGATTAGACTTATTGCGCGATAATTATAAGGGTAATCATTTGGCCCATTCTTATGTACGGGGGTTATCACTGTCTCAATCCATTATGGGGGAAATGAACCTGTTTGTAATATATTATTGAACAGTATATTCAGGAATGGTGTTATTTTGTGTGATGTGCATTTAAACATTTCTATACAGGTGCCATCACGAGCTACGCAAATAATATATACAATTAATAATTTCCTCGTTTGTAATAGTCACATCTAAGCTACTTCCGTCTTTCTGTTCTGACATGAAATCAAATGTATCATTGTGTAAAGTGTCATTCGTAGCTTGGTCATCTTTAAATATTTTTTTAAAATAGTCAAACCATGTCACACCTGGTATAACCGACGACTCAGTTTTCCTAGATCTAACTGTACTTTTTAAATGTTTCAAAAACTTTTGCGGGTTTCTTCGGCAATCAACAAACTCGCTACGACACCTTTTCTCTAGCGGTAGTCGCTTAGCCCTACATAAAGTTTTAAAGGTGTTTCTGCACTTAAAGTACTCTCCCATATCACTATTATTGTTCGAAGATCTAAATTTATGAAGTTTGTGTAAGCAGCAGGATGGAACAAGCGAATATCGTGGAACTTACAAAAGTCGTGTCCATCCGTATGTTAATTGAATTATAGGGTGACAATCAATTACCTAGCTAATTGCAAAAAGCATTGATAAAGTGGTCCTATTGTAACGCGTTTTAGCAGGATTATGTGATTGTATGTCAAAAGGATTATCCTATAAAACATTTCTATTATGAAAATGTTAATTTAGTTACTATTTCAATCTTTGAAAGTATCTATATGACGTTTTCAGAAAGCATTGGTTAACATTTCTTACTGTCGCGATTTATTGGTATTTTCCAAATAATGACACAATTCTTTGTTAATATCCTAGTTCTTATAATAGCGTTCCTATTAATATAATGCAATATATCAGGGACAATATAGTGTCCCTGAATTTATGGATTAGAAGTTTAAAAATATCGTTTATCTAAATTCAAAACCACCACAAACATTTAGGCAACAAAATTACATATTTAATTGTTTAACATTTTGGTCTTTATTTTCCTCCATGGTTTTTAAAGCCAATAAAACATCACGTGATGTTATCACGTGACATTAAGTTTATGTGATGTCACGAGCATTTAAAAGACCATATGTTCATAGTTGACAGAAAATGAAAACAACATTCTGTTCTACTAAATAGTAGACGTTTTTGTTAGTGAGCGGTCAGGGCATGTAGGAATTTACTTTTCCTTATTTTTTCTATTTTAGTAGCGTTTGAAAATCTTGACATCGCATTTTTCCAATCAAATCAAACATCATCTGGTCGTGCGCGCGCAGCGGTCGTATGTTTACCTTGTTATTCGTCGAAACAAGATATTCGTAGAAGTGACTATAAGTTATTTAGAAAACGCCATGATGGACACATATGACTCAAGCGAGTCAAGTCAATTGTAATATTTAAAGAGTAATACAAGTCCACCGGTCCAAAATACATAGCATTCAACATAAATACAGTACATGTAAAGTTGCCATCCTGATAAACATACCACACTAATTAAACAAATCGAATACAAAGTATTTGAAGCCTAACCCTATACATATAAAGACATGTCGTAAATGCATTGCTCAATTCAGCATCACATACAATTCAAAACGAATGAGCCATGTTCAGCGAGCAGGGGATGTTGTTGTATTTCTGTAACACATGCAGCGCTATGGCTACACTTCTAATAGTTCAGGAGAATTAACATCTGAGCCGTCCCGCAAGAAAACCAACATAATGGACTCTGCGTAAAGTAACGACCCGGATCAGCTAAAGCATGCAGTGCAGGCTTACCCGGATATACACTTTTCGCCTCCTGTGGATTTTCTGCTTCAGGAATCATTACTTTATACCTCTATCCCCCTGAGACGGAATGTTTCGGCCCGGATCAGTCTGCGCGGATTGCGTAGGCTGATCTGGGTCGATACATTACGCAGATGCCATAATGTTGATTTTCGCGGCTCATCTGTTCTTATAAAGATAAGAGGACGGTGCATATCTCTGATGAAACTGTGCACATGCGCACGCTCTCGTGATATCTCACTGTTAACATATGCAACTAGACCCCACCTCGCCAGACGCGGTCCAACTTGAAAATATAATCCCCATTGGTCTAGTGACGTGAATGTAACGTACCGATGCAGTTTAAATTACGTCTATTAATTAATCCGATTTTGTTTTTAAATTTATCTCATTGGTTTCAATACCATACTCATGCAATATTAATTGTCCGTCGTCCTGGGTCTTAGATAAGGAGGGGGAACAAGTTCATAGCTTTGAACGAACCGAGTCTAGCGAAATGGGATCTAAACGACATCTTGTTAAGTAATATTAACGAACAACTACGGCTACACTTATGAATTTTGGGCCAATTTGCATTAAGTTCTATATAAATTATTCAATATAACCTGTGTTTAAAGACCACCCATTGGAAGAAAACAACTGGTGGTCAATATTTTCACTGGTGGTCTTAAATTGCAGGGACATTTATGCAAATAATGAGTGTTTGAGTATTTAAAAGTGTGGATGCTAAATACAGAGAATTATTATAAAAAGGGGGGGGGGGGGGGGGGTATATAAACAGTTTGACTGCATACGGACTAAGAAGGCTCTGGTGAGACTGATCGGATACAGAGACTCACCCGATTCGTCATTTTCGCCAGGGCATTGTACTCACAGAAACTGTCTTAGCGAGCTTAATCTTTAGAGCAACACTTTAGGATTTGGAGGAAATATAAGGATTAAAGAATAACAAATACGCCATTTCCCAACTGTTGTTGACGTTCTGATGGCATTAATGAAGCATTCAACATGTTTAGATCGTGGTCTATGTTTTGCTTAGAACTTTTTCTTAAATAATTTTGGTCCTCAAAGAGTTGTATTTACATGATGTAAGGCCCAATTATAAAAAGATGTATCTTCATTTTAATGGGATAAATGTATAAGCAGGTTTACCTACATTTTACGGGACTAAATTATTTAACCGGTCTACAGGCACTTTTGGGGCAAAATTATTAACAGGTGTGCCTACATTACATTTTACGGGGCTAAATTATAAACGAGTGTACACACATTTTAGAGGGCTGGAGACGCATAGAAACATGGCCGGCCCACAGATCGTAAATGAGCGTTGTATTTATCGTCATTAAAATCCCCAAAAAATATTTTCAAAATTTGGAATCAAAATTCAGCAAATATCAGTACGATTCATAGTTTCTAATCTAATTATCATAATGAAGGAGCGTCATGTCATAGGAAGAGAAAAAAATGCAGCCAGTCTTCAGCTTGAATCTAGGCCCTCCCGCTTACAGGGCGAGTACTGAGTTAATAACGCCGGTTATATTCGTATCCCTCCAATTATGTACAAATAACATGAAATTTCTCGTAATACAACATTTTCCCATCGCACGTCTTCACTGATAAAAACATATATTCCTCGTATCAATGCACGAACTGTATCTTTCTGGAACTCACACAACTTATCAATTTTAAACGTTTCACACGCCAAGGTAAAGTCTATTATCAGATGAGCTCGCCTTTTTACAGTATATCTATCATTAATAGTTTTATTGCGAGGGATCTGATTGGCTGCTTGGTGCAGTACAAACATTGCACTGCATCCAATCAGAAACTACATTGATTATCTATCAAAACCGCGAAACGATAGAAAAAATCCCACGGGTGATGTTGGAGTTTATTAGAGACAACATCCGTTGGTGTCCGATGATGGATTATTGCTATTGTTACACACTGGGAATGCAGTTTTTCGAATGCAAACGGTGTTAAATGTACTGTTTTTATTTACCGTAGCATTTGTCTATGTTGATTATTTCAGGTTATTGATCTTAGCGTGTGTACTGGACAACATTTAAAACCTTATACTACAATGATTTTTGGGACGGTGGTCGACAGACATCCGTTCCAGAGTCAACACAACTAATAAACGGATTTTCGGAGTTACTACATTGCTAACAACACAGGCAGCTCCGCCGAAACAAATTTTTCCAAGGCGGAACATATAGTTCAAAGTGTGTTTTAAAATTTGCCACGTCAAGTGAAAACCAACCTCCTTAAATCAAACACAGTTACATTCAAATGATATATGCTTGTGTGACTAGATGGCGAAGAAGCTAGGTCCTGATCAGGATGCGCAGGCTTACACAAATCTTAGCTGGTTGAATGGACTTGAAAGCCGTTTTTTGTATGACGTGGTTATTTCTAGGGGAAACACACTTCCTGCAAGGATTTGCTGGATGCAGACAAAAAAGTTCACTTTGGGTGACCTTACATGCTTGCAGACACATTTTCATGAAGCAAAGCGTTTTCACGCATCTGAATCAGACGGCTTTTGAAAGCATTGTGAAAAATATAGAAATTCATTCAACTGATCCCTTTACTATGATATTTTCAACTCTATTCATCCATTACACTTTCATTTAGACACAAGTTTTCTTTAGAATTGGATAATTTAATTCTTGATTAAATGGGATTAAATAAGAAGTATTGAACAATTATGTATATTGTTTCATTACAAACTATTAAACAGAACACCTCTTTGGAAGTTTGTCCAAAGAAATAACCATTTATATAGTTTTTGGATCTTGATTTTTGAAAATCTTTGATACCAGGGGGCGTGTTGGTTTTTCTAATATGTATATTTACATTTAGGTGAAAATTGACAAATCTTCTTGTCAAAAGGGATAAACAAAATGTGAACAAATTATAGCACATATGTTCCTTGGGCGATTCTTTAACAATATTGTTGAAATTATTCCGTTCCGTTGAAAAACATAGACACCAGGGGATTTTTCGTTTTTTTTTTTTATTGTATGAATAATGTAATTCCATAGGAAACTATTTATGTTCTATTAAATAAGGGGAGCGACATAGGACCACCGTGGCTCAATGTGATCTATTCTTATCAGTGAACTTTATAAAATTTGATCTGAATAAAGATCTAGCCCAAGACGTGTTTTCAATAATTTCTAAGCAAATGAAGAATCTCGGTCACATATAAGGGTAACAAAGGATCACACAGCCAACTCAAAGAAACCGTAATAACTCTAAACGCCTTATCAATTACCCAATGCTCATTGGTTAGGTCTCATTTATCATCCAATCTAAGTGAAAGTAAGTCAGAATGTTTGTCTCTATCATTTCAAGGCCAAGTTCGGATCTGGATAGTCTTTGGTCAAAATCTAGGTCACGCAGTCATATCATAAGAAGACCATGTTAACACTTAACAGTACACCAATATCAAAGCTTCATGAACATTCATCAGACTTTTTGTTCATATGATTTCAAATTGGATTACTTAATTTTGGTTTGAACCATTGTCGGGTTATATAAAGGGATCGGTTTCAACCCTTGTTGTGCATATTGTACGCATTTTCAGCACGGCAGACTTTTCAGAGGGAGTTGTAGCCCTTGAAAATGTTGCACATAATAATATTATTTTGAGTTTCTGATATTCCTAGCTCGAGTTCAACAAACATTGCCAGTGGACCAGTAGTATTTGTAACTCCCCGAGGAATATGGTGAAATAACTGAGAAATTGTTGCAGGCGGCATACAACACTTATTTGGAATTGAGACAGTGAACGAACAATTTTTTCGTAGCCTAAGTCATAGACTTGTAAATTAGTGCACGAAATATTTTCATTGAATAAGTTCAGTTACATTAACACCAATCTTTGTTTAGCAATTAAAGCCAATGTATGTCAGGATGAAACTGCGCATCCTCACAATAAGATATGGATCTGAACTGTTAGGGATTTAACTACATAACCGATAATTATTTGTTGTTGGTACCTTATTATACATGTATGTCAAGTGTAGCTCCAAACGTGTATGCGCAGTCACAACTTTCTTTTCACTCGCCACAAAATCAAAAGGTTGATTTTGATCACGGGTCAGTTGGTTTTGTGACTGTTTTATTGCTCTTTTGAAATGGCGTATCTATATATAAATTGCCATTATAAACCAAACTTGGAATTGTACAAGCCTCGACTTCACCATTCTTACATTTTCTTCAATACATGTAAATAGCCACCACAATGTCAACACACAGTTTAACTGCTCTCAATTGTTTACGTTTGTTAATCTTCTCACTTTATCATCTCATACGTCATGCGTACATAAACAAGGGATGTCAAACAATTATGCAGACATATTGATATATAAACGGATTTGAACATTCATTTGTTCACTGAAATAGGCATTCAAACTCACATCCTGAACAAGCTCATCAATAACCGATATTACTGAAGGGCTTACAGCTTTGTAACTTTCTTTGACTACAAACAGAGTTACCATTAATCGCCGTGGAAGAATAGATAATCCTCTTCCATTTGTGCATGCAAACTGATTGTAATATTTCACTTCCACATTCAAAGTAACGGTTTTAACTTGATCCTGACCTTATTAGCAGAGCAATTATGAGTTACAAGTAAGAAAGCATTGTGCATTCATATAAGCTTGGAACTATTGTAAAATGAAAACTAGTTATTTTACAGAAGATTATAGTAAATATAATTAATGTCCCAAGCACATAGGTCAGTTTTAAGTCAGTTTAGATGCAGAGTTGTACCTATTATAATATAAACTGGTAGGTACAAAAGTCTGGCTGGAAATGACTGTCTCTGCACATTTTGCAACGACGTGGAGTCAGATATACATTTTTTATTTTATTGTAAACTATATGAACAAGTATGTAAAAGCAGCCCTACAAAACAAGGGCTGCAATACAATGGGAGGGGAGGGATCGTCACTGAATTAAAGGAGCATATGTGGTCCTCCGACCAAGGTTTAGCCGACAAACTTCCAAAGGAAACTGATTTGTCATGCCAAATATGTTATAAAAATCAAATCTAATTACATATGTAGACAGTGCAAACAACTTGAACCACCAGAATTTTAATATTAGAAGTTACACAATTTTAGTCAAACAATTCCTTTATAAAGTAATATTCAAGGCGCGTAGTAAACATGTGCTAGAAATTAGAATTTGTCTTCAAATAATATATCATTTTGATTCCAAACTGTATCCAAACAAATTTAAAGCATTCAAATAATGTTCAATTTAAAATGCAGAACAACTTACTTCAAATTTACAATATCAGCATTGAATTACTTCACATCTGTCTTTCTTTATCAGCTCTCCGCTTCTGAACACCATCTCGGGTTCAGAGAGATGTCTTAGTATTTGCAGATCGTATATAATGTCAATGAAAGTGCATGATCTGTGGAATATTTTAAAAATGAATGGATTGTAGCCAGCTAAGACCCATGTCGGTCCTTTCGAACCGCCAAATAGTTCCTGTCTAAAAATAAAAATGCGGTAACTTATTGGCATATTAAGCCGGCAGATGAATTTGATAGAACATCACTTACCCAAAAGAAAGAAGTCGAAAGAAATGTTATGTTAAAATATATGATTTACACGATTAAAAAATAAAATGTATTTCTACGCTTTCAACATACTTGATCGCGCGTAAAGTTCATGGGTGACTCCTAAATATAGTAAATCGAGTGAAGAAAAGGGCAGATTTTAGATTCCGACTCATAAACAAATTCAGATAATCGAGTCCAAACGATAACATATAAACTCAAAAAATGTAATTATTAAAATGATAATAAAATAAATAATTGACAAAATATAACATAAACGGTAAATGTGTAAGTAAGCCTATTCGTCGGAATTTCGAAAAATCCTTTCAAATAAAATGATTTTCGCCGGTAAGGTTAATCAGAAATCTAAGTACTAGAATATTTCATTCTATATTCTTGCGTAAATACATCAGATTCTCAACCGAATTTAACCATAACAACTTCAGAAGACGGAATAAGATAATCAAGTCCCAGTGACTTTTTTTTTTAATAAAGATAAATTAATCATTGCATAAATTAACAAAGTATATAGGTAAAGCCCGTCTTAGTGAAACGGTTAGAATATTCACTCGTCACGCAAGAGACCGGAGTTCGGTTCACTGTGAGGGCAGATCTTTTTTAAAACAATAATATATTATAATTATCTTTTTCATTTTTGTCTTATGAATTGCTTTTATCAGTAGTGCAATTGTCATTTGACACCGCTGCAACTCCTTGACAGTGTTGGGATTTAAAATGAATTCAAAAGCGATACATTTAAGACCTTTTACCTATGCGTTCTGAAACACCTTAAGAAATTGATTAATTCGTTTGCACGATGTTTTTCGTCGCTTTTAACAATATTTCAGTTATATCACGCTGAAGAAAATGAAGATAACACAGGATTTTTTTTCTGCTTTGATAGTAGAATTGGACTCTCAATATATCTATCATTGTTAGAGAATTGTGATTTTGATATGACATGTATATGTGTTAATTGCATAAACAAACGTCTTAAATTCATTGTAAACCAGGAGGTGTGATTAGCAGAATATATCCAGATAGCATATTCTATATAGCGTATGTCATATTTTAGCATATCGATAGACCACCATACTGTGTGTACAGTATTTTGTGTTCAACTCCTTCCTTTATCAATATATGAACATAAAAAAGTGCTATTTTAAAGTGTTCAAGTTAGACTTTTGGGATCGGTAAATCCATGTCCAAATGTAATATGCAGTTAGCTCCTTGCTGTGAGCACTTACAGTGCTTTGATTTTTTGTAGAGTAATTATCTCTGAAACAATAATGAGTGTTCGTGTTTTGTAGAAGCAACTCCAGTCACTCCTGTACAAGCAACACCTATTTCTCCGACTACACCCACTACACAACAAATCACAACTACTACAGCAGAACTGACTACGACAACTGCGCAACAAACGACAACTACAACAGCAAAGCCGACTACAACCGCTGCAACAACAGGTGATTGGTTAGCTCGACTAACCCAAGAACATGTATTTGGTTATTAAGCTTGGTCTGGTATCGATGCCGCCTTTCGTTTGATTTGCATTAACTAGTAAAACAACTTCAACTTATGTTTCTTACCTCAACTCAACGTTTAATAGTACTTTTAAATGAGATGTTTCTATTTTAAATAGGAAGGATGGATATGGAACAATTGTATGCAAGATCCTGGTCATGACTTGATAAATCACTACATAACAGCAAAACACCAAGTGCTTCCAAGGTCAATGTCTCTTGGGTGATGTTTTCAAGTTGATATAAGTTACAGTGTTATGGTCATTTGTGTTCCAATATGTATACTACAGCTCCAATGATCATTTAACTTGACTTGAGAAACCGCCATATATATATAGTCAACATATAAGTTTCGAACCAAGAAGTTCTAAGGTCAAGGTTACAGTGCGTTATATCCTTTGGTCACGTTTGCATTATTACTTAGATTTAACGGTTACTTGGGTTTACATTATTTTCTTCGACACGAGATTGTTATTTTTTTTTTATAATACATATCACCAGCATCATCATAAATTTCACCTCAGGGTTGCGACTGGTTGATGGTAATACACCGAATGAGGGAAGACTGGAAATGTTACATGAGCATGACACAACCTGGCGATCGGTCGAGCTAGAGGATTCTAGGTGGAATTGGGAAGTGACCAAAGTGGTATGCAAACAGCTAGGTTACAAGTAAGTACATGCATTTCATTCGTTTTTTACTACGAACTCGTAACATCGACATGATGTAGACGTCAGCCGCTGACTATGAAATAATCGTTCGCTTGATACACCATTATAGCTTCATTTAAGTATAACTGAGCAATGTATGTGGTAAATGTGGAAGTAATATTTCTTATGTGCTACTTATTTATGAAAAAAACTAAAATGATTGTAAACAAAAATTAAAGAGCATACTTTGGCCATAAAAATGATTTTAAAAGTAATTGACTAGACGATAATAATGTTCATGTCATATATTTTCCGTAATAATAAAATGTTTGAAAATCGTATCCTGTCGTCTATTATTACGACTAGAACAGAAAAAATAAGTAAAGACTTGAAAAAAAGATAGAAATATAGAAATGAATTTATAATGAACTATGTTGAAACATGACAGCCAAGATGACCCGTAATTGATCACCTGCATAATTTTATAGAAGCAAATGTGTAACTGATAATATCGGGGGAAATTTGTTAATTTCGGCCTTTTTCAATTTCATCTGGCGACTACCCTTTGCAACAAATCAATATGGCTGAACAAGTTATGTAGGGGGTCACATTACTGCTTAACCCTTTCCCTAATACATTCGGTTTCTGAAGCTTCTACTGCAGACAACTTAGAAAAAGTTTGCCGCCAAACAAACAATTGCTGAGCAGTTTATCCTTTTGCCAACATGTGATAAAAAATTATACTTTCATTTACAGATATTTTATCTCCTTACCAAGTTGATTTTATTGTCGTATGTGGATAAAGGTTAATCACCCTAATATCTGACAAGCACATTCGGTACATACTAAACAAGTGGACCAAGATGGTCATAAATCGATCACCTGAATGATGATAAACTTGTAGTAGCAAATATGTTACGTTTAAAATAGGGGCAAATTTGTATTAAGGTAGGATGAAACTGCAAGGAGTCGACAATGTAAATAAGATGCCTTAGGGCAAAGGACATTTGTCATAAGGCATTGCATCTTCGATAAATTGGAAAGGAAATTTCATAAGGAACATTTTTGTGAAGATTGATTGATATCGATCAAGTGATTTAGGAGGGGGTTTTGAGCTAAAAGTTAATTTTATCCTTTTTGTGATGTACCCTGCCGGCTATGTTTTTCACTAAATCAATGCGCTTTGAACGATTTATTTAGAGGGTAGTGAAGGAAACAATGATGCTAAATTGTCTTAGATGTGACGAGAACTTTCAGAAAAATGGAATTATTAAGTGTTGTAATCTTGCCCCTATTCTGATGGCGCCTGGTCACAATGTTTTTCAGCCAATAAATATGGTTTCAACAGTTTTTGTAAAGGGTCACTTAAGAGACATTTCTACCAAAATATATTTGAATTCGACAAGCTGATTAAAAGAAAAAATAATGTTAAAAGTTTAGGTATTTGATTCCCCTTTCTGATACCGCAGCAATCAAAGTTACAGATATAATTTATTCTTTCGACAATTCTGAAAAAGGACCACTAAATAAATAGGTGGACTAGGAGATGACATTTGAAGTTCTTTTGACCTCTTTTCTGATGCCGCCAGAGTGTTATGACTTTTAGCCAATCAATAAGGCTTTTACCATGAGTGCTATTGGTTTCAACAGATCAAGATGGCTTGAACATTTGAGTGGATTAGGAGTAGATGTCATTTGAAGCTTAAAAATCGTTTTACCTCATTTTTGATTCTGAAAAATTGCTATGACTCTCAGACAATCAATGTAGCTTCTAACAATTGTGTACCGAGTGCTCGGTGATGTAGTGGTACTGCGTCTGCCACGGGTACAGGAGGTAACGAGTTCCATCCCTGGCTGGAATTAAAGACTTTAAAAATGGTAGAAATGGCTGACCTCCTCGGCGCTCTGGGAAGCGAGGTTAGCATTACGACTGACTGACTAGTGTAAGGATAATTGGACCAGTAGTACTGATACATTATCCAGGAAGCACCGTGATATAACTAAACATTTTTTGAAAGAGGCGTAAAACAATCAATCAATCAATCTACCAATTTGTTTACAGGCTCATAAAGGGATAAATTATACCTCTTTATTTTGAAAGTTTTTGTCATTTTGCCCCTTTCCTGAACCCGAACGTCTGCCATGTTTTTCAACCTATCAATATGGCTTGAACAATTTTGTAGATGGTCACACAAAGAACATTTTTACCAAATTATGTTGGAATTTGACAAGTGAATGAAGAGGAAAAGAATTTTAAATTTTGCCATTTTCACCCCTTTCTTATCCCGCAGCAACCAAAGTTCTATACATAATTTTTTGATGAGGTCATAAGAGAATACTATTTTGAAGTTTGGTTAATATCGCACCACCAGTTTCAGAGAAGTAGATTTGACCGTTTGACAAACGCCAGACAGTGAGGGATCACAATAGATCACATTGAGCCTTCGGATTGAAGTTGATCTGAATATAAGTAAAAAGTGTAACATTAAAGGTCAAATCTTTACTTTAATTGTTGTAGATATATTATTTATCTAAAATGAATTGTAAACATTTTTTATGTAAGAAAATTAATATTTCTGACATTCTGGCATTACAGAAGCATTTATTAACCCATTCTCACATACAAGGAAATTAAAGTAGATTACTTTGAAATTGTCATAGTCCGGAGGAAAGCAGGATACATCTTAATGTATGAAAGTGCAATTATGAGATTAAATGCAAATCTTAGTACAAAATTAATCACCATGAGAAATTTCTGTTTTTTCCTCACTATTTGTTAAATATCGCCTGCTTCTGATACATCCGAAGTGATCTGTAAGTGGTAAAGGGTTAACTCTATAGTAGATACTATCTGATGCCTCTGCAGCAGAAACATTTTGAAATGAGCAATTTCCCCTTTTGTTTTCAACTATTTTCAATAATTACATTTGAATATAGATATTTTCAAAAGGTTTGTCTAAATGTTTTCAGAGTGGTCTGATGTATATCTTTTTTGAATGTGGGAAAGGGTTAAGAAAACTGAAATTACTCTACCTGTATCATCATTTTAAACTAAAACAACTTCTATTCACATATTGCCAGTTTAGCCTACTTTTCTGTTCTTTATTTGATGTCGATGACTTTTAAAACATCTGAAGCATTGTTGTGTAAAAGACATTGTGAGAACAAATATAAATTGGTTTTATTGAACATTTTATTCTTTTCTTTAAATGTATTTTACTATATCTCAAAATACTGTATACGATGATAACATAACAATTGATAGATGTTGTACAGGTTTCTGCTGAGTTGTTTTCAAATAAGTTTGTTGTAGTCTGATTTATGTGAGAAAATGCTACTTTTTTTTTTTAAGAAATTGCTCATTTCTTAGTTTATTTGCTTCATGTGTGAAATGATAACAGCTATAATTAGATTTATTTCATATGAGTCAATGAATAAAAAAAAAACCATACACTTACACTGGTCTGAAATATTTTTGGATATTGTTCTCTATTACGTATAAAAGTACACTGGCCAAAGGATTTTTTTCACTGGGCCGAATCGAAAGTAATTGAACACATATATAGTCTTTGAAATTAACTTTTAAAATTCACTGTTCTGAAAATCCTTACTGTTTGAATATTGTTATATATTACATGTAAATTTACACTGGCCAAAGGAACTTCTCCACTAGTCCGAACCAACAGTTACTGGCCATGGATTATAGGACGACTGCTAATTTCGCAGACAGTGTAGGTCAGGTTTGGCTCAGAATTACATTTCATGAGTGGCATTAACGCTTCTTCATCTTAAAACTTTTTCTGTATCGACCTTTACAAAGGCATCGCGTTCAACAGTCCGTCATACAAAATGTCTCCTTGCCGGTGTTGTCTCCTGTACAGAATAACCCATATTAAAAACAGTAAATGGGTTTTTCTTGCTTGGTCGACCACAAATAAATTGTACTGACCATACCTGAAATATAAATAAAAAACATAGCTAGAAACAAATGTTTGTCACTTTGGCACAGTTATTACAAGTTTACTGTGTGATAACACAATTTTGAATCATAACTTACATTATGAGCACAATATTTACATCTTACGATTGAAATACCACACTGATGTGATTACATGTATTCACAAGCCCCTTGATGAATTTTGATAAATAAAGAATATGACATGAACATGTGGAATGAGAGAAATTATTGATTATTAGTTTCAAACGTAAATAGATCGAATTCTAATAGACAATTTGAAAAAAGGCTGAGAATCCTACCAACCGACCGTGATTTTAGGTGTGAACATTTTCTCAGACCAAATATGTGCCACTTAGTACATTTGAATTGAAAGTGAATGTCTTATCCTGAACCACATACTTTTAAATATGATATAATGTCAAAGCCTTAAGGTATGAAATGTAAATTTTAAATTTAAATTTATAGCTGTTTATGAATTTAAAGGCATACTAACAATATGTACATGTAACGTTAAAAATATTTTAGAAAGACAATGGGAACAGTATTGTGATATGATAACTATAATTTCATTTGTTTAATTATTTGGTTACAAGGCTATTGTGTCGTACAACAAACATTGTAGGAGACAGTAATGCACCCGGAATAGTGGTTATCGTCTGTGATTTGGAACCGGGCGTCCCGGGTTCGATCCCCAGTTGCGGCACTGTTGACATGGTGGAGTGGTCTTTTGCAAGGCGCATGTCCTAGCCTAGTATTGGTTTGTTTACCTAAGGATCATGAATAAATGAACTGTTATAATGTTATAACTTAAATAGTGTTGTAAATGATGTAACACCCCAAACAAATTCAAACGTAGAAGACACAGTCACTCACTGTTTAATAAAATCAGATTTGTTTATTTTTGGTAAGTGTAGTCTATAACCAACAACAAGGCTTAATCAGAATTTGTTTATTTATTGTATTGCATGATTCCAAACAGGAATGAAGTGCAAAGAAAATTCGATATTTTAATAATACATATCAGACATTTAACCCCTTCTGTCTCTTATTAACATATACGTAACACCTATATTAAAAACTCCCTGTATTATATCCTTAGGTTTGTGTATGTTGTGATAAGTTATGTTATGTATCTTATTGTATGCAATTGCAGTGGTACGATGTCACTGACTTCACGAAATATTTTCAAACATTTCAGCAGGAAAGCTTATTTTTCATTTATTTCCTTCTTTGTTCAACTAGGAATGTAGACTATTCATTCTAGATTCCTTGTTCAACCAATTATTGCGAGAACATTGATCAGTTCGAAGTAATTTGTGTCAGACAGGAATGAAGGACTGGCTACTTCCGTGAAGACTACTGACATCCCCGCCGAGTACATGCTACAAAAGTATGCTAGGCCTACTTAAACAACACTTTTGTAGATCGATTAGAGTTGTTTCTATTTAAAAATTTCAACCAGATACACGTCTCTAGTCTTCATTATGTGGAATACAGTGGAACACGGATCGATCTTAATGTAAAGCGCTTTACTGTAAAGTGACGTTCGTCTAGGTCACATTGATCGAGACGCTTCAATAAAGAGGAATTGTTATCGTCTATTAGACGAACGGGAAACATATTTCATACGCAGTTCCATTTATTTTAACTTGTTGTTAAAAATGTTGGTTTAAACGAAAATTACAAAGCACTTTTATGATCTTAAATATCGATTTAAAACATAATGAAGATAGACTAGACGACATTAATGATCAATCCGTTTGTCAGACCGCATTTTATACATACCTTTAATAATTTATATTTTATAAACTTGTTATGATAATAACAAACGAGTGTCGTTACTATTGGTATTTTTGTATACGGACATTGCATCTGTATTTTAAAATATTGCTGTCTGACGAGCACTTTTAGCAGTTTGGATAGGGATTGCGCAAGGAAATAAGACGAACGGTGTCCAACACAATATTACCGCATGGACACGTATATAGATTCAAACAAATCTCACTGTTCATCTCGAATTCCTAACGACTGACTCGTTGATGTCGGGATAAATGGGCCAGTAGTTCTAGACAACTGTGATATAACTAATTTTCTTTAAAGCGGGGTAAAGTATAATTTCTATTATCAAAGTTGCACACGAACAAATTATACGTTAGGATTTGTATATAGTAAGGATATAAGTAATATAATTATTTGCTGTAGTCGATGGCCATGTTTGTATTAATTTATTTCTGTTTGTTCCAGCTTTGGAGGCTCGTACCATAAAAAGGAACAACCGTTTCCACCGGGAACGAACAATATGTATAAGCTAACAGAACTTGATTGCGATGGGACTGAGGACAGTATATTTGATTGTACGATCGGTGAAGTACAGCCAAAAGACGGCAATGATAAAGATATAGGAATAACATGTTTTGAGGAAGACGTAAATAGTAAGTTAAGATAAACCTTGGTTCTCTCCAAGGTTCACACATACACATACTGATTAAAATCAGACCGAACTACTTCGCAGTACGTCTTTTAGATCTGACTAAACCACATAATAGGTCGTCTTAAATTAATCCTATTCACAAAATCACTCATGAGCACTAGCTCGGTTTTTTTCCAATTAAATTGCATGATACAACCAACGCTCTGTTCTAAGCAATCTGAAAACCCGATTATCACCGCTTTTCTTTCTCGTTAATTTTTATGGGTTATATTTCTGTTTTATACCTAACGATTTTGTAAGCGACTCTTTGATTGGATGACACAAATATCAATCTCAGCCGACCTATATTGGACAGTCATTAGATTTACGAGCCAGCGAAGTTTAGGTCTGGTTTTAATAAGATTGTGTCAATCCAAAGCATGTAGGAACGGTAGTAGCTCAAGTGACTTACCTCCTTATGATAGATTCCAATTCGACTGCTGTTTGTATTGTATTGTATACATATACATCAGGTAGCAATAGTGCGTAGACAGATCTGATATATCCTTCCCTATAAATCAGTTCGGTTCATTTTCATAGAACATGACTTAGGAAAGAACAGCCAAAAACTGCTCGACGATTTCCATACAAGGTCGGTATTTATAAAACGTATATAGGCTCGGCCACCTCGGTCCGGAGTCGTAAGAGATCGATTTTTGTATGTGGACTCTTCGCTCATTTCTTGCCATTGCTTATAACATCAAAGGGAAATCGCAAAGCCCATTGCGATGACAATCTGAATTATTAATCCCTAAGGAATTTCGTTTAAGCGTTATCCAACCAGTGATGACTTCCATTAGCTGATTCATCATGATCTTCATTGAACAACTGATCTTTCACTCGACATATTTTAAAGGTCTTAAAGTTGAACGCCCCCCCCCCCCCCCCCCCCTCAATGTTAATGTTATTCTTCTCCTCGAATAAAGACCAAGTTACACGACATTAAGGGTTTGCGAACAGGAACGATGCAGATCAGATTCTGCCTCCACGCAGTCAGATCAGAATCTTCCCTGTTTACTTATTCGTCGGACAAGGTTCTGAAAATCGATCGAGATAAAAACCGACTATAAAAGGATACAATTTTATCAAAATCAACACAAAATGTAAAAACATCCCACGGTCGGTGTACGTGTTACGTGCGCCGATATATATTTCAGAGAACCATCTCAGTGGTGTTGTGGTTAGAACGTCCGCCTCGGCAGCGGGAGACCAGGGTTCAATCCCGGCTCGGCTCATACCAATGGCGTTTAAAATGATAGTTTGTAATCGCTGTCCTCCTTGGCGCTTACATGCAGCATTACGAATGATAAATCGGTGTCTTGATCAATACTATTAGTAGTACTGGGTCCGATTCCATCAATTCTTACTTAGCGCTAAGTAATACTGAAATACTTCAAAAGTATGTTTCATCATTTTTGTTTCCCTTATAGTTTGTAAAACATGAAGGTGGAGTATAGTTAAGTAAATGAATAAGTCCACACATTAGCTTGCTGACTTACAATACTTGTTAATAAATGAACCCTTTGACATTTGTATTAGGGAAACGAAAACGATGCAATATGCTTTAAAGTAAAAGTATTACTTAGCACTAAGTATGGTTGGTGGAACTGGACCGTGTAAATAAACCAAGGAAACGCCGTGATATGACTGATATAATGTTGAAAGCGAGGAAAAATAACAATCAAACGAACAAATTATATTTCAGAGCAGGGGTTTCAAAACCTAAAGCTGGTGGATGGTGGAGGAAACAACGAAAGCATGACCGGTTATATAGAAATACTGTATAACGGCACTTGGACCCGGCTTTGTGACAAACTACACTCTGAGGCACCCGATGTATTCTGCAAAACCATTAGTAATGGAGCCTGGGTGTAAGTGAATTAACTAAGCTACGTCACATGATAACCGACCCTCTGTTGCTTTAAGATTCGTGGTTAGTAAGATCAAGTAACTTACTTGGGTCGTCAGATTATGGTTCATGATGCTTGTTAGAGTAGATGACCGTGGAGAACCTGGACATACCTGAGCGAACTGCGTGTAAGGCGCAGGTTAATCTGGAACTTCGCGAGTTGTTAAGTCCCTAACGTCGGGTTTGCTTAATCACGAGGTACAAAGATTATGCCAGTATGTAAAACAGCTTCATGTGCACACTATAATTGATTCATATGATACGAATGCAGGGCATACGCACGCACGGTTAAATTTGATCGCCGGATGTCAACAAATATAGAGCAAAAGCTTTATTCATAGGAATTACACGTCGTCATGGTTCATCGTCAAAATAGTTATAATATACATGTTCATACGAGAACATTATACATACAATAAAACAGAATACAAATACAACAAATACAAATAAACACTATTAAAAGATGGAAACAATGTTATAATGAAAATAATTGTATATGTACAATGTGGAGTGCAATTTTACATACAAGAAAATAATCTAAATATGACGAGTTTAACAAAGAAACAAAATTGTTAATGTTAGGATTTCTGTTTGATAATCTAGACAAACCCTTGCAAATCCTCTTAAATTCCGATCTCGACAAGAAAAAAAAAATCTAAAATCGTGGTCTAAATATCTATCCGTACTTAAATAAATGTATATAAGAAAATGGATCAAAATGGCCACACTATAGTGTCGTATAACTTTGTAAATGCATCATATCGGATTCTACCGACTCTTTCACACTATGAAATAACAAGCCCTAGCGCGATCAGCAACTTTGAGCAACTACTTTTGCTGTACAATTGTACTCTAAGTATACGTTTTCAACAAGGCCCAAATAAGTGTATGTATTGCCGACACTTAAACTGTCATTTTTGGACGGTACCCCTAAGGGTACTGTCTATAGTCATGTGCATTTTGAGAAATCGTACAACAATTGGCTCCCCGACTATAAACAGAACGATAGTGTAAAGCTGGGAGCCGAAAAAGAGGGATTTTTTTAACCGTCAACAAAAAAGTAATGTCAATTATCAGGCAATAAAACTGCATTTTCGAAAACCTTGGTGAATCAAGATATCTTTACACCTGGAATTGTAAGCAGTACGCTAAACAATATTGTCTCCCAAATAAACAACAATAATTTTATAACAGTTAGTAGCCATAACATGACAGTAATACCAAACACGAATTGCATTCAGTAGAGTCTGTAGTTCATTCTCATTAGGGGCTAGAAGAACAATGTCATCAGCATACAACAATATACACACTTTTTTTCATATTCAATAGAAGTGCCATTATCTAAGATTTGATTGTATTTAACAAGGTCATCAATTAAAAGGTTGAACAACAGAGGTGAAATACCACAGCTTTTGTCTCAGTCCACATTGTGTATTGTACCAGTCTGTACATTATGAGTTAAATCGAGCTCAATAAGTGATGGACGAGTAGGGCAACTTAACGGCTTTCAGCATTTTACCTGGAATACCAATATCGATAATGTAGCCGACAACTTATCATGATTGATCGAGTCGTACGCTCCCTTAAAATCGATTAATGCGGTATGGATAGAGAGTTTTCGTTATTTCTGGTATCAGTATTACTTTTGAGGATTGTTATTTGAGCATTCGTATTTCTATTCTTACGAAAGTCGCCCTGCGTATCTTTCAGCAAATTCGGACCTTTACGCCAATTACAAAGCCTTTCATTTAATAGGCTACAATGAGTTGTATAATTTGATGAATCTAGATTTATGATCAAGGATCTCTGAGATCTGCATCTGACGATTTCGGTATAAGGTTAATGATGCATTAGCTCATATACTCGGTACAATGCTACAAGTAAAACAACGGTGCATAATGTGTGCATACACAATACAGCCAAATCATTTTTAACCTCAGCTTTAACCTTTCCATTATAGAACTATTTTTTTTAAAAGACAAAGTATCACCATTTTCAGAAGAATTTCTATATTAGATACAGAGTAATCCTGTTTATGCATATCGAAAAGTGAGCTAAAACATGATCTCTCGAGAACATCAAAACATCTCTATTTATAGATCCATCATCAGACTTCACCTCTGTAGGAATATGTTGTTTCTTTTCCTCCTTTATGCCTATTTATGCCTATTTTTCTAATAGTCTTCCAAAATGTGTCTTCATTGGTTCTAGCATTATTAAAAAGGTAATTCTGACAAGAGTACCTGTAAAAGCGTTTAACTCTCTATACCTCTTTGTGGAGGACATTTTGGTTAGGACCTTTCTTCCCAATTCACCCACTGGTTACAGAGGAGAAGATGTAGACGGACGACGGACGCAGACATAAGGCGATCACAATAAATCACTTTGTCATACGGAATCAGAAATATTAACCAATATGAACGGATTGTTTCGAGCCTGTGTTAATTCATTGTTTCCATCATACACAACGTTACTTGTTTAATTAATTGACTCCTTACCACATACAACATATCTGCACATGACTCCGAAAACCTCTAGGCAAAATATGGCATATCTCTTCGGGGGGAACGTTTAATTATTGAACTTAGTTGTACAAATTGTGTAGCAAAAGGAGAAATTCCTAATCATCAGCAATGTTTTCAAACGTCGTCTGCTGCAGAGACACCAGCAAAGTATCTGTATGTGGGGAAGGGTTAATTCAAACCTCCTTTTCCCCAAAATCAACGTGGAAAACACTTCTTATGGCAAAATAATTTAAGTCATTATCACAAATACTCTTCAAAAGTTCTTGTTGACGTATCAATAAAGATGATATATCGATATATATTTTTAAAAGCAGACCATTTCACAAATATACTATCAGAAACATTGTTTTTCAATGTATACATTTCAGTAAAAAAAGAACGGATAAGACCAACGCTGGGTGGACAGGTGCACAGACGTGGACAAAACATATTCATTGTAATGGCGAAACTACTCCTCATCCGTTTTTTTGTAGGAACGAAGGATGGCGACTGAAGACTTGTACTGAATACGGAACTGCAGAGTGCGAGGAGAAATAATTCTGTATTGAAACAGCTTGTGTGAACACCGTAATTGTGTATTGAAAATTGTAATATTTGTTTTGTCTTTGACCCTTTCACACATACAAGCTCTACTTGACGCATCTTATCTGCAGAAGGCGATTTTTGAAGACATTGGGCAAAATACGGAATTGTAGAGTTCAAGGTTCCGAAATAATTATGTATTGGAACAGCTAATGTGAACACCATAATTGTGTATTGTATATTGTAATATTTGTTTTGTTTTTAACCAATTCCCAATGATGAACAATTTCTCAATTTGAAAGTTTTCTGCTCTTTTCAATAATTATACTTTCATTGCTGGTCTGTTTTCAAAGTCGTCTACTACAGATTGCATGTATGTGGGAAAGGGTGACAATTTATTCTTATACGCTTAATGTATAATTGAAGGTAACCAGATGACCCGACACCCAGTTAAGACGACACCTTTTCGGTTAAGCCGACACCTTTTTGAGATGAGCCACATGACAAAAATTGAGGCGAGCCGACACCTCATTTAATAAGTAGTATTGTTATACTATGAACAATTGCCGTCAACAATGATTTTAGACTCAATCAAGATTACGAGAATAGAATAAATATTTCACAGTCAGTCACTCGTCAATACAAGAAAGAAAAAGAGAAGTCATTTATGAAATAGCGACGGCTCCTTTCTTACAAACATTCTACTCTTCATAAATTTCGACATTACGGGAACATATTTAAGTATGTAACATTTCCCATATGTTTGACTCTAAAGAACTGCGAAGAATAATATCAACGTTTGTGATAACACTTAATATAATAGGCAGCTCTAAATGAGCAATTCTTACCCTACCCCAAACCCCTTCTTGTAAAGACAAAATGCAGAGGTTCAAATACATCTATTAGCAATGCAACTGTCAGAGTCAACAACAAAGGGAAATAATTACAGGGGAGTCTTGACAATTTAGAACAACAATTATCATAGAAACTTGGAATATTGTGGAAGCCGATTTACTCATGGAGTAACTCTCTACAAGTCTCATCATATTGATTTGTTGTTAAACACGTGCTTGTCTGATTTTAAGATTATCTCGCAGAACTGTTCATTAAGTGACCCCTATACATGGTTTAAGTCTAATTGATTGGTTGAAAGTCGTAGAAACCAGGTGGCATTTAAAAGTGGGAAATTGAACGTTAAGCTTCAAATAACACCTCATCCTTATCCACTGGACAAAACAACAAGTAGATGCAAAACTATTTTGTAAATTATTACATTATTTTTAGTTAAACTCTTTTTATATTAAACTGTTCACTTTTATACATATTTTCTGTAAAAAAAAGAAGCTTGCAATCAACTTCGCTTGATATACACTTAAAGTAAAGTATAATACTGGAGATGAATAACCAGAAATAATTCAAAACACAACTGTTTTGGTAGATTACACTTCTGAGTTTACTGTTATCATTGAAAACATTAATAGATTATTTCAATAGATTGCATACTCTGAATACATCAGTTGGTTCAGTACTGTCAATACATAGGAAGACAATGTACTGTCATTAATTTCCTGGTGGGATTTCCGTAGAGCTATTGGGTAATATGATAATTTAAAAAGTATTATGTGGACCGAACGATATATTCGGAGTTGGGGTCAATCAAGTTTCACAAGACGAACAAGAATTCATGATCTTGGAAATAGTTCATTCTGGCCTGATGCATCATTACTTCTCTGTCATGATGGGGATTCTTTTTAGATAAATATTTCTATATGCACTTCTGCATCTCCTCTTAACCGATCACAATTCTACCTTAAGTACTTTCAGTACTTTGATTTTTGCTTCTTTGTCGTGATTCACGTATTGTAAAAATAACACACACTTGCACAAATATGATGCTTTAAACATATTTTTCATCAATGTTGTTAATGTTGTGTCATCCGTGTGGCACTAGGATAATGTTGATTATACTATGTTTGCATCGTCGGTATCCCACGCGTAGGCTATGTCTAATTTCGTTAAAGCCAAATTGACCTTTGCGTCAGCCAATCTAATTGTCGCCTACAAAATCGTTATGTATCAATTGGGGGAGATAGATAAACGCGAAAGAGAAACGGCGTTGCCGAGTGTTCCGATTGTTTCTACATGTGTAATGTTAAATCCTCAAAAGTAAGACATGAGGATAAGTTGCCTGTTCATTTTCCCGCAACGGACTCATATAGAGAAACGGGAATAAACACCAACCGACGATGCTGGTTTTTAGCTCGACTGGCTTTCATGGCGAATTATCCGTCGTGCGTGCGTGCATGCGTAAACTTTTTCCTTCAAACGACTTCTCCTCCCTAACCACTAGGCCAATTAGGTTGAATCTTCATAGGAAGCATCCTCTCAACGTCCGCTCCTAAATTCCTTCAATGCTTTTGGATCCATGCACTATTCTGGTTTCCATGGCAACCGAAACAAAACCTAATTGAAAACTTAAAAAATCTTCTTCTCCAAAACTGTTTGGTCGATTTTCAAATCATTTTGTAGAAATGTCCCTTGGGTGACCTTCTATCAGATTCCTTCAAGCCATGTTGTTTGGTCGAAGAAACATGGCCGCCAGAGGGCGGGGCTATTTTGTCTTATATTGCTATAGCGAACATTTTAAAAATGTTTTCCTCCGAAATTGTCAGGCGGATTTTCAAATAATTTTGTAGAAATGTTCCTTGGGTGACCCTCTATCAGATTCCTCCAAGCATTGTTGATTGGTCTAAACATATGGCTGTAATGGGGCGGGCTGTTAACCTTAATGGCAGTGGAGCGATACTGATCCTCTTGGACCTCTTGATTTTGTCAAACGTTCTAATTTACGGAAACGAGTATATACAAGGATTTGACATGTCAGTTGTTTCAAATATCAGGGACGTAGATAAGAGGGATAAGCCACTCCACATGCACACCTGTTATCTGGTTAAAATATGACATGGAGAAATAAAATTTTCAAAATGTTCACATTTTGTAGCAAATAATTTGAAGTCACATTTGGCACATAAGCAACACATACATAGTCTGAAATCTTAAAATTTCAACTAAAGTTAAAGACAAAATGAACAACTGGAATTTTTTGTATTTTGAATAATAACTGGTTTGAAATACACAGTTATTATGTTTTTAGAATTATATTCATTTTTTTCCAAAAATTAATAGACTGACATTATTTATAAGGATAACATATTATCAAAACGTGAAGTATATTAAAATATTTTAATCTATTGCAATAGAAGAATGTTTTAACTTCCAGAAAATATCTGGGGACGGGTTATATTTTAGTATACATCTTAGTAACTTTTCCCTCTTATCTACGTCCCCGCAAATATAGAGAGTTAGGAGTGTATGTTTTAATCAGTCTACTTGAAATCGTTAGAAGAGATTAATGTAAGTAATATCTTTGCTTTGAAATTGAAAATAATATGTTGTGAATTGACCTTTTTTCATTCCAGTGTGTGAGATTTCTATTATCATTATTATTATTATCATTTTTATTATTATAATAAGTGTTACTGTTATTATTATTATTATAATTTTTAGCTCGACTATTCGAAGAATATGAGAGCTACATGTATACTACTCACCCTGGCGTCGGCTTCAGCGTCGGCGTCCACGTCACACCTTAGTTAAGGTTTTACATGCAAGTACTTATATGCTACATGTATTGCATTGAAACGTTCTACATCCTACCCAACTATTACACATATGTAGATAATCAAGTTAGATAACCCTATTCTGCATATTATGCTAATAGTGGCCGATTTTGTATTTCTGGTTAAAGTTTTGCGTGCAACTAAATTAAGAGTCCATATCTCAGTATTTACTTGATGCATTGCATTGAAACTTTCTGCAATGCTTCTTAACTACAACACCTACGGAAATAATTAAGTTTGATTACTCTATCCTACATTTAATGCAAATTATGGCCTTTTTAACTTAAGATCTTGGTTAATGTCTTGCGTGCAACTAAATTAATAGTCCATATCTCAGTATGTACTTGATGCATTGCATTGAAACTGTATACAACCCTACCCAACTATCACACCTATGTAGATTATTAAGTTAGATCAGTTTTGCGTGCAACTTCATTAAGAGTCCATGTCTCAGTAACTACTTCAAGCATTGTATTGTAACTTTATACAATCCTTCCCAATTTCACAACAATATACTCAACCAAGTAAGATAACTCCATCCCGCATATGATGCAAATTATTGCTATTTTTTACTTAGAAATCATGGTTAAAGTTTTGTTTGCAACTATATTAAGAGTCCATATCTTAGTAACGACTTGATGCATTCCATTGAAACAATATGCTACCCTTCCCAACCACCACACCTATGTAAATAATGAAGTTAGATAGCTCTATCCTGCATATAATGCAAATTATAACCCTTTAAAAAAATATGGTTAATGTTTTGCATGCAACTACATTAGAGTCCATATCTCAGTAATAAATAAGCGGTGGAATAGTCGAGCGCGCTGTCCTCCGACAGCTCTTGTTATAATACTTATTGTTTTGACATTTTATTGCGTTCTGCAAAATATATTTGTAATCATCGTTCAAAATATAATCCATGCGACAGTCGAATGAGGATATTTTTTTAAAAAGTTTACCTAATGGCATATTTTAGAGTCGTTCTCCGAAGAAATACACAAGGAAAATGTAATATCTGATAAAATGCAAGGTGTATTTCAAAATAAGCAAAAAAGCGAAACTATTTTGTTTCATATGTCATCTGCTGCACAGACGCCAAACGTAGTCTGTTACTCGACTTGATATAATACTCAAATTTGCTTTTATTTCTCGTTTTTTTCAGCAAGTTACTTTTGCACAAGTACCTATTAAAAGTTGTATTGATCGCAGTGTATGTTATATTTTATTATGTGCAATAATATCTCAATATGCGTATACAGTTTCGCGGACTGCATCAACCCAGCGACGGTCGCCAATGAGTCTTAATTCAAATTCTACAGAGTTTAATCTACAGGCGCAAAGAGTATTGGTTAAAATCGGGCGGCCATATTGGAAGTGTGTATTACAGTGTGCTCTTAAATGTACTAGAACAGTTTTGTTATGTAACAAACGGTAGTATAGCCATCATGTAAGACAATAACAATCAGGATATTGAAGAAAAACGTGCTGTAAGCCGGTATAGGCTACTCAAAGAAGTTCTTGAAAGGTTGAAAGCCACAAGTGTTTACAAAATACACGAAATATTACGCGCAAAACCCTATATTGTTCCGGCGAAATGAAACATACCGGGTTTAATCGCGAAACAATATTCCGTTTCAGTGCCTATTGGACGTAAGCCGAGCCGCGGTAGCTCAGTCGGTATCGACGCGGGCTGTCAATCCAAGGGTTGTGATTTCGAATCCCAGCTCGATCAATATTATTTCCGATGTTTGACAAAAGTCACTGTGATATGCTTCATTCGTCTTTCACCAATGGACTGTTTAACAGTCTATGTGGAAAAGCAGCCAGTTGCTTGGAAAGTATTTTGTGTGGTAAACTGGTGTGTGAAAACCAGGACACGCAGAAGTAGGTGAAGTGGTCGCCTTGATAGACTGAAGGTTTGTTGAAATCGGCGTTAACCCCTAATCAATTAATCGATCAATAAATCGGTTTTTGCAAAGCAATGTTCATCTATCGATTATACACTACTCAAAACCACAATTTACAAATGTTATACTATAATGACATTGGCCTTTCTAGAACAATTTATGTTTTTTCTTTCGGCAACGTTTTGCTACAGACATGCAACATATCAACCACGTTTGACTGGAATCAGGCCCTAGTATTGTAAGCTCACTTTCGTCAGTAGTATTCCATTAAAGGAGCTGCTTCACAGTTTGGAATAGTTACCAACCATCCGCTACATCCCAAGAACGGTCTGTTAATATTTTAGCACTAACTCTGATGCATGTATAATTATTTCTTGAAGTTTTACTGTTTTCTGCATTGTGTTACTTTTGACTTTTGTTAAATATATACTTGTATAGATTAAGTCTTAGCGGCCTGGTAAGCTTACTTGATATAGAGTTCGCCTTGAAAGATGGATGTATCAATTTCGCGTTCCGTACGTTTACTGCATTTCTAGATCGACCGTCGCTTGATAATCGTGCTCATCAACTTCTTTTTAAATAGTGGATAATTATGCCATCCATATTGATTTTTTCTTTTTACCCTTTTTTTGTATAATAATAGTATGCATGCTATCAGTTATATATACTATCAATGGTATGGATAGAAAAACCCTAAAGTCCCTTTAATTTACTTTGAGATTTGGCTTCCCGAATTTGATACCGCTCACAGCATCACATCATCACCATCCAAAACACAACTAAAACTTCCAAACTTCCTGGAAGTTCTCTTTTTTCCCAGTACAGCAACTAACATAATAAACACATTAGGAGACATATACTCTTACTTACAACTAGTTACAGAACAAGGTGAATGGATGTTAAATAAATGTTTCAGAAAGAGCCATATGCTGAACTGCAAAAGCATGTGTTACTCCTATATATTGAAAGCATTAACTCATCATGTATCAGTTATGGATTGATTTTGTCCGCATTTGCGGACAGAGTGGAAAGTAGCGAAGTAAGAGTTAAAAAAATATATGAGCACTCTGAACCCTTAGTAGACTAATTTTAATAGCATATTGGTAAGGGATTGGAAAAATGTGTATTTATGGAACACATGGTTATGTATTGATTGATTAATTGGGGTTTAACGCCGTTTTAACAATTTCTCAGTCATATCACGGCGGCCAGTTCACCTACTCATGCATTTCCTGGTTTTATCACACCAGTACTCCACACAACAATCTTCCCAAGCAACTGGCTGCTTTTCCACATAGACTTAGCCCATTGGTGGAAGACAAATGACGCATGTCTCATTGACTTTTGTCAATCGTCGGAAAGGAAGTTGACCGAGCCGGGATTCGAATTCACAACCCCTGGATTGACAGCCCGCATGGTTATGTAGCATTTGTGTGAAAAATGCACAATGGTCATCAAGTTCCCATGAACCATTAAATTCTTTGACAAATGACCTAGTTTTAGCAAATTGTACAGTTTTGAACGAGGCCCAAAGTACACGAGAAACAAATAGTATGGCAAAATTTGATGATAATTAAATAACGAATTAAAATTCTGCACCAATGCATTAAACTGAACTGGTAATGATGTTAGAAAAAAAAAGGTTTGATAGAAAATAAATCTCTAAAACATGGACTAGACTAGGAGAAAGTTGTTGATCATGGCTATACTGAACATAAACAATTATTGATAACAATTAACAGTATATAGTGAACGAATTAATACAAGAAAGACACATGAGAGCACATAAGCATACACTTGCAAAGAAAAAAAATGGATGAACAAAAAAATGAACATTTCGGCGAACTTTACAATGCACCAATAGTTTCCAAAAAGACTCGTTGCACTTCTTTTTTTTTTGCGATATTTCCCATAGCATCAAAGTTATGCATTATAAACAATCCAACTCTTGGCATACATTTGAAATGGGACTATCAAAGGAACACTAGCGATATATGGAAACATCCATGACACCCTATTTTAATGAATCCCAACAGATTAAGCAAACTATGAAAATGTTTCAAACTTGGGCCATTAGTTTCTGACAAGAACAGTTTCAAAGGTTTTCCCTGATTTTTGCCATGGCAGATCTGTTTTAAGGACATATTTTTGAAAACCCTATATCGGGACCAGGCAATGAACATCATTGTTGTTTGAAGCAAAAAGCTGACATTGGACAATTACAGATTGTATTCCCAATAGATCACATTGAGCCATAGTGTCCAGGTGATCTGAAAAGGAGCATACATAAAACATATACAAGCAATGTACCATGGGTACCGCATTACTATGCTGTGTGCAAGTGACCTTGGTTTGACAAATATTTGACCCTTTGCTCCATAAGCATTTTCATATTTTCTGGTGGATCTTAACCTTTTGAATGCAGTTTTGTTGAATCCATGATGGACTATTTTTCCAGCGGAGTCTCACCCTAAAATGCGTTGTAGGGTGTTAACAGATATTGGCAGGCTGCCAACTCCGAACAAATGGTATTACTACTATGACCAGGGGCTTAATCCCCAGGCCATAAATGAAGTGCCCCTCGACAATGCACATCTCCTAGTTCGGGTAAGACATCCATGGGGAAATGAATAATGTCGAAAACGGCTTTAAGACAAATAAAGGAAACACACCCGTGTCCATCAGCACGTTCTATACACTTATGTCCTATTGTTAAAGACCCTGTGGCGTAGTGGCTAAAGCGTCGACCTAGTAAAAAGGGAATCAGGGCTCGATCCCAGGTCGATTTATACCAAGGTCTTTAAACACGGTAGTTATGGCTCCCCTCCTTCGCACTCAAGGTTGCGGGGATAGCATTACATCTTATGCATCAATGTCAGACTAGATGATACCGGTTGTACTGTTAATTTACACAGGGAACATCACCAGAGAAGGTTTACTGTCTAATGCGGCGTAAATTACCATTCAACCAATCAAACTTCCTAGTGCTATTATTGTAGTAATGTACAATCCCCTAGCCCCGAGCTCCCAGCTTCGTATCAACATTGACGTATATTTGATAAAGGAGCTTGATTTGAAATGTTATTTTAGGATTGGAAATGAATGATTTTTCTCCAGAATGTACACAGTTAAATATTATATAGATATTGCATGGCTTCCAGTGTGACAGTACATATTGTCAACATGAGGAAAATAATGTTATACCGAACAAAATTACAAGTTTATTCAATGTATTCTGTACTCTTATTTTGAGGTGAACATGGGTACTTCAATATAACACCACATATGAATATACCGGTTAAGAGTATACTATTATATGGCACGCGCGTCTAAACGGTGACGTTATTGTTTGAAATGACGTCATGCACGTGCATAACCAACATTTTAGACGCGCGTGCCATGCAACAGTATACTGTTTACCGGTCAAAAACGTACTATTAGCATAATACAGTAAGAATTGCCCATGATGAGTATATGAGAATTTAACATTACAAAGTCACGTGAGGTATAATAATGCTAGTTATTGGTCACACATGTAGCTGTTCTAAACAATTGACTGTTGCGTAATTAAGACACGTTAGTGAACATTCAAGATCCTGATCAGAATGCACAAAGGTGCAGGTATATCTGGATCTCCGACTGTTTCCAAATCTAACAGAAAGTTTTGTTTTGGTGTGACATGCCTCCCCCCCCCCCCCCCCACACACACACACACACACACACACACACACACAATAATGGTGTCATCTCGGTTTTATTGTCATTTAATTCCAATTCTATTTCAGACATGGAATCTCAAAAGTATTAACTGGCAACATGTGTTATTCTTACCAAAAGGGACATAATGCAAATTTATAGTATGAACATGCCCTTCCGAGTGACAATTCTTAGATACAACAACTTCTAATTCCTAGTCCCATTTAAAATACAAATGTACCTTTGACTTAGATAATGTTTTTATTTTATATTTCTTACTGATGCTCCGGATAGTACATTCAAAGTAAGTATTATTATGTAGAAACAAGCTGTCTCTCCTGAAATCTGCATTGTATTCCACTTAGACAATACATTTTACCAAATTTCCTATTGGACGAAGAATGGAGTGGTCCGGTTTTCAACATGGAGGAATCGACTTTGTGAAATTCGGCAATGAAAGTGTTAAATAATCATTAGAATAAGAAGCTTGAAGGTCGAAAAGTGCATGATTTCATTTGAAATTATATTTCAAATATTTCTATGGATACATTTTCTGACATAAATGATCCGTTTGCAGTTTGTTATCAAAATATATTGTGTTGTTAGAAAAGAAGTAAAGCCGTGATTAAATTCAAACAAAATCTGGTACCGAGTCTGTGATTTGTAAAGTAGAAAGCAGGGTAACCCTGTAACAATCAACTCGCTATAGGAATTATCTTCTGATATCCTGTCTATACGCACCAATTCAAAGACAATTTAAAAACAAATCACAAAAACGTCTGTTTTAAAAATCTCGATGATACAAAGTAAATGCATTTAACCACCCGCCCACTTTTTCCTTTACATAATATGGGCTTTCCAACAGCACATGTATGTATTTAAATACCAGATTAATTAAATCAAAATATTTTCAAACAAAAATCTGAAAAAATGGTAATATGATATTTAGCTCATCGACCAATTAATAATGTATATAGTTTCATGCGTTCTTAATACCCACCGTAGTTACTTCATTACATGTATTATTTATGACTAAATATCATGTTTACAGACAATGAAGGGTCTAGCGAGACTGTTCGGATTCACAGCCTTGTGGGGTATTATATGTTTTGTTTATCATCTCATTACGTCATATAGAGGACCAAATCACTTACGATCCACAGCAAATATCTAGTCATATTAAGCATATCCTTAGTTTGGTCTTTGTCAGCAGTATACACCTTTAACCGGCCGTTTATTAAAAGTTATTTGCTTAACAGAGGTGAACACTAACCCAAGTGTCACTGTATATCAAGCGCTGGTCCAAGAAAGCCAATTGTACAGTAAGTATTACAAATAAAGATACAGTTATTCGTGCGCTAGTACCATGTTGAAGGATAAATATAGATAATACGTATATATATATAATAAATATAGATACACCGCCTTCGACAATAGTTATGTTATATCCCCCGTTTTTCGTCAAAAGTTGTGTGCTGTACGGCTGTCTTAAATCATCTGTATCATAAAAGGGTGCATTAATTATGAGTAATGACGTGCAATGCAGTTATCATCATTGGTTCATCAATATTCATTAATAACCAATCGACATTTCTTCTATAGTTGTAGTCTCTGGGCAACAGTGTCGACGTCATCTGGACGAGAATGTTTAGTGCCTTGCTACAAATAAGTGACGCCTGCTACAATTAATAAACTATCGCTGTCTGAACATAGTTTGTGGAATGTTACCTAGATTTATGGATTTCTGAGTTGTTATTTGTTGATTTTAATGGTAATTTGTTGATGTAGGTTATGTAGATATTCACTCTGACCGAAGTACGCGCTCTCTTACCGCGAAAATAAGGATAGGTTTTAAATCAGATTGATAGATATTGAGAGTTGAATGTTTGGACCGGCAAAATGAATTTTATTTTTTCAATTTATTTGTGTTGCATTTTATGCACGTTTTTTGCCTATACCCGTTCAACTAGCTGCGATTTTCACATAGATGGATTGGTTTCAAATCGTGTAGCCCTAAAAAACCATATCATTTGGAGCGCGAAAACGTTTGACGTGAAAGATTGTGCAAAGATTTGCGTGAAACGAAAACTTTGTCAGTCTTTCAATTTTGACACCGGTACCCGAATTTGTGAGCTTAATGATGCTAAAAGCAACAGCAGTGAGATGTTCCGCACGGGAACCAACCTTCTTTATTCAGAAATCTCTGTTTGGCCTTCCCAGGTAAGATATCAGGCAATACATTTTTGTTTATTAAACTTTATTTTCGATGTTCAATTATATTATGCTCCTCCATACCATACATTACAATTATTACTGATTGTATTTTATAGTTAGTAAATCATGCACTTTCTAAAATGACGAGAAACATTTATTGTTCAAGTCAAATACTAAATGAATGAAATCACATGTGGAAGAATTTTTTCATCCGGCATTTGCTATCAGGGATAATTTACCATAAAGAGGAGTTGTAACTTTGAGGCGCTATAACGCTTTTATTACTTAGTTTATTGCTTAGGTGCAAACGGCTTTACAATATATCATTATCTATCTTTAACATGCATATTTCTTTTTCGAGAAAAAAATGATGTAGATTTCCTTTTTTTAGGTTGAATAAACGTTGTCAATTCCTTACAAACAAAGAACAAAATAAAAGTACCCCTTCACTTATAATCGATGTATATTAAGTTTTATTATATACATATCTTAGGTGCAAACGGTATCGGATACTTCACTACTTCAACTACAATGTAATTGTTTTATTTCATTAACTATATTTAGACTTAGATTGTCTTTTTTAAATATATAGTGTAACTTCATGGTTTTATATTCATTCGAGAAAGCTCGGCAACGCTCTCGATTTAACCCGAAGATGTATAACCCTCATAAAGTCAATACGTATCACCAGGGGGTCTTAAGCGAGTCATGTTTACCAATTACATGGCCCTATACGATAATCTTCAATGTTGAATGATGTATTTCAAACTTCGAATAGTTAATTGATTGGGGTTTAACGCCACGTGTTCAACAATTGTTCAGTCATATGATGGCGGCCAGTTCACCTACTCATATCTTTCCTGGTTTTCTCACACCAGTACCCCCACACAACACACTCTCCAATCAACTGACTGCTTTTCCACTTAAGACTGTTGGCCGATTGGCGTAAGACAAATGACGCTTGTTACAGTGACTTTTGTCAAATGTCGGAAAGAATGTTGACCGGGCTGGGGTTCGAACTCACATCCCCTGTGTTGACAACCCGCATCCTTATCGACTGCGCTACTGGGGCTCGAAACGGTACAATAAATTTAGTAACAGAACGTAAATTACTAATTGACTGCTCTTAAACATTTCGGCCGTATAGGATATAATGTTGGTTTTTTTTCTGTTTCTGTCGAATAAGTATATGGTGTAGATAACTGTAGGTAAATTAATTGTACGTGTGAATAGTACTCCATATATTCCTGTGCTCATGTATCGCGTGCCGTTCTTTATATCCGAGCATGGGAGTCTTGCGCCCTTCAGTGGACAAGGTGTAGAAAAAACTAATGATGGTTTTTAAACAAATAAACCAGTCTAAAAGTATCAAAATCGGCACAACACACGATGCCTTTATTTGTCGGAAAAGGCAAGCAGATCATTTTAGTAAACACACTATCTTAACAAAACCTAAATATGAAAAACAAGATCATGTCTATTGATATTTTCAAGATGCGCGATCTCGACAAAAATAAGAAAAAATCCAATCTTTCACACCTGAAACGAACGTCTGTTGGAAAAAAAAAGATAATGCTTAAAGATCGAGCTATCGCAACCAAAGTGCAAAAAAAAAGACGGGCTTATTTAAATAAATAACTAAATTATACATGTGATTAACTGCGAAAAAACTTGAAAACATTGTGACAAAAGGCGAAACACCTGGTTTTGAGTAATTTATACTTTTGCCGCAATGTTTTCAAACATGGTCTGCTCCAGAGGCGTCAGAAAGCATTCGTATGTGGGAAATGGTTAAAAAAAACTCAAGCCTACTATGTTGTGAATTAAAAACTATACAATACAACGTAATACAATCAACTTTATTGACCGCAATTAACAAATATCAGATTTGCAGTCACTGATTCCTGCGTTAAATACATAACTTTTAAAAGTAATTGTTTGTGATCGTGTATTAGCTTACATGCAACGGAAGTTGCAGCATAATTGATACGACTCAGTTCAACCGGATGTAAAACTATATATAAAGCTTTAAATTTTGGTCAGAAGTCAATTAATTCTCGAAATGAGTACTGGAGTATAGATTTCATTTTTGAGCACAGACAACTTTTTAGAATGTTATTATTTCGGTGCCTGTAGTGGGTAGAGATGATCTTACCTTTTGTTATTTAATCAAGGAAACAGCATGGTATAAGTCGAATTCTACCGAAACAGTGTAACACACGGTTCAATAAAAAATGATTATATAGTAAGGAATATATACTTTCACTAACATTGTTACAGTTGTAAGAAGTAGCATCGTCACGCTTCTTGGTTGGTATTCGTACTAATCGCCACATGTAATACATGCCCACCATTTGTACTAATCGTATGATACATACGCCCACATGTAATTCATGCCCACCATTGGTACTAATCGTATGATACATACGCCCACATGTAATACATGCCCACCATTGGTACTAATCGTATGCTACATACGCCCACATGTAATGCATGTCCATTTGTACTAATCGTATGATACATACGCACACATGTAATGCATGTCCATTTGTACTAATCGTACGATACATACGTCCACATGTAATGCATGTCCATTTGTACTAATCGTATGATAAATACGTCCACATGTAATGCATGTACATTTGTACTAATCGTACGATACATACGACCACATGTAATGCATGCCCACCATTTATACTAATCGTATGATAAATACGCCCACATGTAATACATGACCACCATTTGTACTAATCGTACGATACATACGACCACATGTAATGCATGCCCATTTGTACTAATCGTACGATACATACGTCCACATGTAATGCATGTCCATTTGTACTAATCGTATGATAAATACGCCCACATGTAATACATGCCCACCATTTGTACTAATCGTTTGATACATACGTCCACATATAATGCATGTCCATTTGTACTAATCGTATGATACATATGCCCACATGTAATGCATGTCCATTTGTAATAATCGTATGATACATACGCCCACATGTAATACATGCCCACCATTTGTACTAATCGTATGATAAATAAACCCACATGTAATGCATGTCCATTTGTACTAATCGTACGATACATACTCTTACATGTAATGCATGTCCATTTGTACTAATCGTACGATATATACGCCCACATGTAATGCATGTCCATTTGTACTTATCGCACGATACATACGCCCACATGTAATGCATGTCCATTTGTACTAATCGAACGATACATACGTCCACATGTAATGCATGTCCATTTGTACTAATCGTACCATACATACGCCCACATGTAATGCATGTCCATTTGTACTTATCGTACGATACATACGCCTACATGTAATGCATGTCCATGTGTACTAATCGTACGATACATACGCCCACATGTAATGCATGTCCATTTGTACTAATCGTACGATACATACACCCACATGTAATGCATGTCCATTTGTACTAATCGCACGATACATACGCACACATGTAATGCATGTCCATTTGTACTAATCGAACGATACATACGCCCACATGTAATGCATGCCCATTTGTTTTAATCGAACGATACATACGCCCACATGTAATGCATGTCCATTTGTACTAATCGAACGATACATACGCCCACATGTAATGCATGCCCATTTGTACTAATCGTACGATACATACGCCCACATGTAATGCATGTCCATTTGTACTAATCGTATGATACATAAGCCCACATGTAATGCATGCCCATTTGTACTAATCGTATGATATATACGTCCATATGTAATGCATGTCCATTTGTACTAATCGTACGATACAAACGCCCACATGTAATGCATGTCCATTTGTACTAATCGTACGATACATACGTCCACATGTTATGCATGTCCATTTATACTAATCGTATGATACATACGCCCACATGTAATGCATGTCCATTTGTACTAATCGTACGATACATACGTCCACATGTAATGCATGTCCATTTGTACTAATCGTACGATACATACGTCCACATGTAATGCATGTTCATTTGTACTAATCGTACGATACATACGTCCACATGTAATGCATGTCCATTTGTATTAATCGTACGATACATACGTCCACATGTAATGCATGTCCATTTGTACTAATCGTACGATACATACGTCCACATGTAATGCATGTCCATTTGTACTAATCAAACATTACATACGCCCACATGTAATGCATGTCCATTTGTACTAATCGTATGATGCATACTCCCACATGTAATGCATGTCCATTTGTACTAATCGTACGATACATACGTTCGCATGTCCATTTGTACTAATCGTACGAAACATACGTCAACATGTAATGCATGTCCATTTGTACTAATTGTATGATACATACGTCCACATGTAATGCATGTCCATTTGTACTAATAGTACGATACATTCGCCCACATGTAATGCATTTCCATTCGTACTAATCGTACGATACATACGTCCACATGTAATACATGTCAATTTGTACTAATAGTATGATACATACGCCCACATGTAATACATGTCCATTTGTACTAATCGTACGATACATACGTCCATATGTAATGCATGTCCATTTGTACTAAACGTACGATACATACGCCCACATGTAATGCATGTCCATTCGTACTAATCGTACGATACATACGTCCACATGTAAGGCATGTCCATTTGTACTAATCGTATGATACATACGCCAACATATAATACATGTCCATGTGTACTAATCGTACGATACATACGGCCACATGTAATGCATGTCCGTTTGTACTAATCGTATGATACATACGCCCACATGTAATACATGCCCACCATTTGTACTAATCGTATGATACATACGTCCACATGTAATGCATGTCTATTTGTACTAATCGTACGATACATACACCCACATGTAATGCTTGTCCATTTGTACTAATCGTATGATACATACGTCCACATGTAATGAATTCCCATTTATACTATTCGTTTGCTACATATGACCACATGTAATGCATGCCCATTTGTATCATTCGTTTGATATATACGTCCACATGTAATGCATGTCCATTTGTACTAATCGTTTGATACATACGCCCACATGTAATGCATGTCCATTTGTACTAATCGTTTGATACATACGTCCACATGTAATGCATGTCCATTTGTACTAATCGTACGATACATACGTCCACATGTAATGCATGCCCATTTCTCCATTACTTACACTTATTCCCAAACGTTGTCAGCAGTCGGAACGTGTCTCTTTCAACTTGTGTGAGCAATACTTCTTTAGACCGGCTGCATTAATAAGCCCTTTGAAAATGTTTACCTGGAGAGCTTTTAATGTTATTTATTCCGTAAAACCTTCGACCTTTAAGCCCACTAACACCTCCCCACATACAGGCGCTTTCTTACGCCTCCACAGCATATGACGTTTGAAAACATTGCGACAAAAGGAGAAATTGCTCTAAATGAGATATTTCTCCTTTTGTCACAATGTTTCCAATTCTATTCTTTATTTTTAATACTACTTTAATTTAAAGCATTTTCATAATTTTGCTTTGATGTTTTCAAAGTCGTCTGCTGCAAATTGTATGAATCTTGAAAAGGGCTAAAGAAAGTGGAAATGTTGCCGACATCCCTTTTTCCATCCACATTTCCACAACATTGTCCGATAAAGCTACGTTTTAATATTATGTATATATATTCATATTACGGCGGCTAGTAAGTTTTCCCTTCTGTTGCCTGGTTTTCTTAGACAAAAATTCCAATATTCTTTTAAACCAACTGGATGTTTTTCGGCATGTACTGTTAGACCATTGGTAGAAGACGAAATAACGCTTGTCGTATTGGATTTGTCAAACGTCGGCAGAACACACAACCCCTGAATTGACAAACTGAGTTACTACCGACAGTGCTACCAGGGCTTGGCAATTGTTTTTGCAACGGAGGTAGCTTATCAAAACTGCCATCTCTAAGGTTCTATGGATTAGCCTGATTAGAGATACGATTAGGACGAATTTAAACCTTGTATTTCATATCGATTCTAGATTATCGATTTTTTATTTGCTGTAACCATATATTTTGTTTAACGAAATTGAACATTGATACTAACACTGTAATATAAACAATTGAATTTTAGATGGTGTTTACTTGTAATATATACTGATTTTAATGCCTTTTGTATAGTAAAACCACCACAGACTAAGCACACACTTGTAATTTTAGATAGGTCGTTTACTCATTAAAACAACATCGCCTATCTATGAATTCAAACAAGCTTGTTTACGCTGGTCGATACTGAGCCACGGGGGAGCTCGTCTGGTTCCCTGCTTTCTGATATTATAATAGTTCAAAATTGAAAGGGTAAGGAACTCCAGACTACAGGACCTCTTACATTGTCATCCTGGCGTCGGCATCGGCGTCGCCGTCGTCAATGTCGGCGGTGTTTCGTTTAACCCTTTACCTCGTTCAAACGCATTTTAGCACATCTAAAGACGACGTTTAAAAACATTGTTTAAAAAAGAGAAATAATCAATAAGGTGTTTTAAAAGTTGTCTGATACATACATGTATGTTTAGTAACTTGGAAAATCGTTTTTCCGATAAACCCCCTCCTACATAAATACATGCAAGGCGCACTTTATCAATAATTATTTGCAAATTGACCAGTAACATGGCTGCTATACGTATCATTAATATATATTTGCTTTCTATTCTGTTCATGACTTAAAGCAAGGTTTTACGCCAATTAAATATTATTTCACTTTTATAACTGCAACAATACCTTTATTAAACCAAGCTTAACCTTGGTTGCAAACAAACAGAATAGTAGAGCCAAGAACTAGGTTTGATTTCAATGATATTAGAACATGCGCATAGGCCAAGTGAACTGCACTCAACAAAATCTCCCCTATAGGGGCCGAAGGCCTGTACGCTCGGTCTCTTATCATTCAGATTCACAGTCACAAGAGTAAAGGTTGATTATGTACATGTATTCAGAGTCCGAACTGATATATTTGAATCCATTTATGTTTTAAAATGGGAAATAATAATGTTAGACCAGGTCTCTTTAGACCTCCACGGTAACAGTCGTATGATTGCACGAATAGGGTTTGATGTTCGGTTGATTTTTCATTTGTTATTTTCAAACGACTTATATATGAATAAATGTTAGAATGTTATTTTTCCAACACTTCGGTGGTTTTGTGCTGGGCGTGCCCAACTTTATCTGGCTTTGGATATAGTTGTGCTTGTGTGACACTTTACCCCGGAAACATTGCCTAACCGGGATATATTTGTCTCAAAAACATAGATATAAACAATTTATAAAAATCGAATTCGACAAAATATAAATGTGTGTAATTAATAAAGGGGATGGCCGTATCTTAGTTGTGAGAACTTGTGGCCAGACACGCTTTCCTATAACCTGTATATTTATAAATATAAATTTCATTCTGTATGTATATTTTGTGTGTAATGAAATTATGTTTAAAGTAAAGTTTTTCGGTCGGGGCATACCAAAGACTTTAACAAATCAAAGCGCTTAAAGTATTGCGGAACGTACCATTGTATGAGTGATGAAAAGTAGGTCACCTGTCGCACTTTTTGCGGGTAGGGGCAGTAACAATACAGTTAAATACATACAAAATATGTTAACTTAGAGGCAGAACTGCATACAGTTCAAACGCATATTTCAGAAAAGCAAGTAGTAAACCTTTTTTCCGGAGGTCTTCTATCACATCAATGCATTATGTGATATAACTATTTGAAGATAGAGGAAATATTCCTATGCTTTATTTAAAAGTCTGTTGAATTATTCATTAATATGCCATACATTATCATACATGGTAAGAAATGGGTATTTTCTTACGCACTGAAAGTGCAGACGGCATTGATTATCTGTATGAATGAAATTATAAGTATTATAAGTATTGACTATTGATCAAAACTTTGTGGAAAAAGTCAAAATTACTCATTGTCATTTGTCTCTTGAAGATGAGTCAACATTTTAATATCAAAACTTTCGAAGGAATCAACTTGAATTAGTTGTAAACTCATTGAGTGAAAAGGAGAAAATTCTCATTGGTTGATTTCCCACACTATTTTCAATTTGAAGACATTGGGGATAAAGCAGAAAATGCTTATCGTTAACAATTTCTCCCTTTGGCACAATGGTTTAAATTCTTTTAAAAAATAAGATTTTCATTTATCCCTTTCCTTTACACAATAAATCGGATGCAGACAATTTTGAGCACAGCTCATGATGAGTAATTTCTTCCGTTTCCACAATGTTTTTAATTTGATTTTATAATATAACTTTCAATAATCGAGATGTCGATGACTTTACCTGCATGTTTTCAAAATTGTCATCTGCAATTTTGTTTTATCTGGGGAAGGATATAGAGATTTCCATATGTTTACATAGATGTATTTAAAGTCGTCTGTTGTAGACTTCTTGTACATGTATATAGACAAGTGGGGCTTAGCTACATCTCATTTAAGTAGTGTAGCAGAGGCAATTTGAAAACTTCGCAGCAAAAGGAGAAGTTGCTTGTCGTGAGCAATTACTCATTTTACCACAATGTTTTCAACTCTATTCATTATATCTATAGGTTCTTAAGATCCTCATGCTACTTCTAGTATCCGTTATTCGAGTGAAGTATGGGGCTTCTTAACTGGCGTACTTGTAGAAAGATTGCATGGATCATTTCTTTAGAGATTATTACACTATATATCATTATTGAAATAAGAATTCTTAGATATTTCATTAACTCCTTACAGATAAGGGAAATAATTTTATATTGTCTACAGTAATAAACTATATTATAAATGAAAATAATAGTGATTTTGATGCTAATTGGTCCAGAAATGTTGATTATTTACTACAATGCATTGATTTTTGGCAAGGGGCTCTTTAAAGCCATTTGCTATAGTAGGCGAATCCAAATACACTCATCGAAATATAGACAGGAATCAGTCCCTATCATTGTATGTTAGTTTGCCCCTTTTATCAAGAAAAAGTCAAAACTATATACAAAGAAGATTGATTACATAAATCATAACTTGTACAAATTAGTTTTTTTGTTAAACTCGTCAACTGTAAAAGTTTTAAATGCCATTGGAATATACGATACACAAGCTAACGTTAAATGCTAACATACGCTAAATGTAGTGAATGATAAGATGTTAAGAGTTATCATTCTTTTTCTTATTAAACTCATTAATGAACATATGACATTTCATAATAACATTGTTTTCGCCTTGACAGTGCTATATCCATTTTCCTTGTTTTTACATGTTAATTGTAATTATGTTGACGATGAACCACCTCTCTTCAAGTCAATGAATGAAGCTTCTATTCTGCTCCCTTCTCAAAACTGATGTCACATAATCTTACTGGTTAGCTATTCCCATGTTCTGATTGGATTACAATTCATATGGTAACTACAAGTAATTATGAGGGTAATGATAACTTAAAACAAGAGCGATTTGTTTAAATTAACCCATTTACGACAGACAAGGACATTGAAATCTTCTCTTAAAATTTAAGCAAAACCTCTTAAATTGACATTGTTATTACCGAAAAGAGTTGAAAACACTGTGTGGCAAAAACTAAAAATTTTCTTTTGCCATATTGATGTCAGAAGTCGCAACTGCAGGGGCAACTGAATGCGTCTTCTTTTGAAAAAGCGTTAAACTGCTACATGTAGTAATAATTGATATATTGTGTTTAAAAATTGTGATCCAAAATTCGAAGGCAGTGTCTTTAAGTTACAATTCCATAGTGCAAACGAAGTACATCTTTTTACACGACAGATAGATCCTGACTGTTTTAAAAGACCATGCAACGATGACGAAGTGTGTGTACCTGGATTTCTAGCTGGAGGTCAAACAGGATGTTCATATGCTTGCCTGAAATTTGGTAAGTGTATATATGTTTATATATGTATATTTGTTTCTTTGTTTAACGCTTTACTCCGTTTGCAAGGATATTCCATTCATATCACGGTGTTCCCTGGTAATTACATAATTAACAATTACTACCGGTAGTGTTAAGCCTGAGACTGATCAGTCGTCGGTGACGCTATCCATGAGGCAACCCCTAGCGAACAGAAGGGAAGCCACTATTATTTTTAGAGGATTAGGTTTGACCCAAATCGGGGTTTCGAATCCTGGTCTCCCGCTCCCTAGACGGACGCTTTAACCCCTTCACCAAGAGACGGTTTCTATAAATAGAAGTATATATATAGAACAAAACTAGGCATGGTCATATCAGTTAGGATGTGACCGCATTATATAAAATAGTTTCTCAATATTCGAGAGAAAGGAATTACTAACATGTGTTGGAGTCCTTGGTATGATGTGACTGGGACTGCGTCCTCCCAAATCCGAGGTGGACTCTCTAACACTACACAAACGAGATGGTCACAAAGAAGTTAAATGCTTTAAAACTTTTAAAAACAAAAATAGTTTGTTCTACTCCTTAACGCGACTCAAGACATGAACAGTGTAGACCAACATCATTCGCGTGGTCTAATCCTGACAAACATTGTTCGCTTGTCATTTATAACTTCTTTGAAAGGACTATACAAGGATGTATTGACAATCAATGGGGATGATTCTTCTTGTATTCATTTTGAGCAATGTCATCTTTTTCTACAATGCTTTCAAGTCTTCCGCTGCAGGGCTAGTAATGTTTATGAGTATGTTGGAACATATGAAGTCATTTAGAACGTGCTTCGAATACCAATCATTTTTGGAAAGTGCGAACAGCAATATCCAGATTAACTTGCTGCCAATTACAGTCCGGTAAGGTTCTTTGCCGTTCACCAATAAGCATAAATGGTTTCGTGGAACACACTTGTAAAATGTTTTGACCAAAAGACTGAGTCTTCAATCATACAATATGATCGTCGTTATCGCCATAACATTTCTTTCAAAACTTCAAAAGATCGGTTTTCGGATGACATTCACATGACAATATACTCTATAAAGCTAAAAGGCTTTTACGGATTTCTTCAAATTTCAATATAAATCGTCTAAAATCATTTAACACATCCAAAGCATTGCTTTAATGTCACGTACGTTGCTATTATAAGCAACCATTGCGGGAGGATGGTGTTCCTCAGAAACGATGCATTAGACGGTAAGATTATATCAAATGAATTTTTTAATTCACACACTTTAAATAGAATTTTTTTTTCCCAGGTGGCACACATATATCACTACCAAGAATTTCAAAAATGAAAATACAAAATTGAGGGTAGCGTTTTATATACTCAGACAAAAGAGTACTCTCACTAGTAATTTTGTAATATTCGATCATTTTTTGTCAAATTGGCAGCAGCACAGAATGAATACACTAATACCATTTAGTTGCACTCCGTTTTGGTCATTTTGACGTTTCCGTTGTCCTATAAATTGAGGTAAGGTCTTATGCAATCTTTTGGATGTAAACATTGTGTTTCACACTTTTATTGCGATTCCAATGTTGTATTAGTATCTATGACATTAGTTCTAACAAGAAACACATACTTTTCAAAAGTAAATCACGAAAAGCGATGTCACGCCATAGCAAAAGAAAAGAGAGACTCCAGTACTGCTGTGGTCTGGCATTCCGTCGAAGACGTTGCACGGCAGTTAAACTGTCATAGGAATACAATGTCAAGTTTCAATTTTTGATTTCGGCAACCAGTAGACTTTTCTGCCAGACCAAGGTCAGGTTGACCGAGGGTCCCAACGGCTAGGCAAGACCGTTACATAATCCTTACGTATTTACGTCAACGTCGCTTCAAAACGGTGCCGAGTACGGCAGTACAGCTTGATGTCAGTACGCAAACAGCATTGAACCGTTATCGAGCGGCCATAGTTCCTATTAGACCCAGACAACCGTAGGAAGTATCATAACCGGACGTAATCGCATGTTACGTCTGCGTTGAGCGAGGAGTTATTTACGCTGGACACGTGCGCTGTGGGAAAGAGTGATTTTTAGAGACGAATCTCGCTTCAATTTGCAGAAGGTATGATTCATGTTTACCGTAGATGGGGAAAAGTGTCTTCTTGAACGGTACCGTTTCGATGTTGAGATTATCAGGGTATTGGATGTAATTAATGGAGGAAGAAAATCTAACCTTGTTGTCATAAGTGGCAATTTGAATTCTTAGCGTCATGCGAATGAAGTATAGCGTCCTTTCTTCAACAGCACCATGGAATTATTACGCCAGGCTCCAAAAAGCCACCCATACAATGGGAGGAGTGTACGACAAAACAATGGCTCGCAATTCCGCAGATTGTAAGTAATCCCATAGAGCATAGGGATCTTTTGGGGAGGACATTCTTGAAAATCACGTTTTGAACAACCTGCAATATTTAGAAATTGTGCTTCTGTTTGAATGGAACATATGAATCCAAATGACGTCATCTTACGTCATTTGATATTATCTAACATTCTAATGCACTAGTAACACAATCACCAAGTATCAGGTCAATGCGATCTCAATTATTAGCAGTTATAAGTCGAAAAGGTGTCACACTACTAAGTATGTTGATCATGCTACAACACTATACAACTTTACTCTGTTGCGCTCGAATATATGATTTGTCAGCAGCAGTTTTATGCTCGAAATTTACTAATCGGATGCCTTCTTTGGAGCATACGGTTAATATCTGAGCACAACGAACGATTTCAGAGTGCCATATTTCGGGTCCAGCTTATATGTTTGATGACTTTTGTAAAGAGACTTTTCCACATGTTATTAATGTTTACTGTCTGTGTTTAGTTTCTACCTTTTCCATTCTTTTAATACATAATGCTGGTTTAAATCAACATTAACCGTAAAGAAGATCCTAACTAGAAAAGATGTCGTAAAACTCGGACAATGATGTCTGTAAATTTTATCACCGACGTCATCACCAGCAAACATTTTTATTTAATTTTGAGTATATATAAACATAATATGGAAAAGGCCCAGCCTCAAAACGAACACAAAACAGAACAGATCAAGATACTATTCAACAGAAGAAACATATTTTAAACCTTACCTTCAATTACTCTTACAAATAAGGAGAGTTCTCCCATGTCTTCAGTTGCATTTTATCAAAGAGCTCTTTATGACCAGGGCATTTTGTATAATCCATGCTCGATCCTGAAGAATATTTGCAGTTAGTCACATATCAATTAATCAGTTTAATGCATACAATAATGTCTTGTTTTTTAAAGGGATTTTTCATCGTTTTCAACATTATTTCATTTATTTCACGGAAGCTGTTCACTTATTCATGACACCTCGATAAATGAACCAGTTCTTGGCTAGTAAATGAACCTTGCCATGACCAAAAACAAACTGCGGATCCAACCCAGGGACGCCTCGTTCCTCAAATTGGACGCAAAACCACAGGGCCACGGTGGATCCATATGCATATAATAAAGAACAAATTGCTGATCTTATATTATGTAATCATCTGCCTTGATTCATTTTACTTCATTTTTATTTTGTGAACACATAAGTGTAATTTTGATTTTTTTTAGGTTGTTAGCCATCAATATCTAAAAAGAGTAATGATGCCCACACCTTGCCACGTGGAGTCCACCTCTAAAAGAGCCAAATTTATGAAGTTTTGAATACAGGCCAAAATGGTCAAAAATGTTGACCGAAACATTATGTAATTTAAAAAAAAATACAATTTAAAAAAGAATACTAAATTGCAATTTTACCTCGATTGGATCGCTGCCCTTAGTTATAAATACAATGCACATAGTCAATCACAGTAACTTATTTTGCAGTATTTTTTGGGAAAAGCTCTGTAAATACAAGAAGTGTCTCTGAATGGTTCATATACATTCTACTATACTACGTATACTAATAATGACTGTTATCTTTTCGTTTGAGGACACTTTGAAAAAACCTACACAGGACCGAGTTACTATAAATAGCCTCTATATATGGTATTATATACAAAGTAATTTTCATTATTGTACATTTATATGTACCATATAAAGAACATATTTGTAGTAACACGGTCTTGTGTTTTTTTACTATTTTTCTCAAACGAAAAGTCGGACGACTGTGAAATAACAAAGTCCTAATAAAATATCGTAACGGGCGCAGGAATCAGTGGGCGTTCTTTGTGTACATACGACACACGGGAAATAAAGAGCTCTGAAATGTTCCTATATATCTCCCTTTTTACCATTTATTTTTCAATGCTAATATAACAAAGTATATTTACACGTCAATAAGAACACAAACATATGTTTAGTAAAAGTATAATTATAATGGATTGACCGTCGCTTTAATACACATGATAGATGAACATGAATGTCAACCGCCGTGTTTTGAAAAATGTAGAGTTGTGTAATAAATGAAAATGCTTTTAGTCAGTTACAGGTGAAATTCAAAGTTTAAATACAGATGACTACATTCAAAACTACATTCAAAACTACATTCAAGACTACATTCAAAACTACATTCAAAACACTATTCAAAACTACATTCAAGACAACATTTAAAACTACATTCAAAACTACATTCAAGACTACATTCAAAACTACATTCAAAACTACATTCAAGACTACATGCAAGACTACATTCAAAACTACATTCAAGACTACATTCAAAACTACATTCAAGACTACATGCAAGACTACATTCAAGACTACATTCAAAACTACATTCAAGACAATTCGAAGTTTAAATACAGATGATTACATTCAAAACTACATTCAAAGTTTAAATAAAGATGACTACATTAAAACTACATTGAAGACAATTTGAAGATTAAATACGGATGACTACATTCGAAACTGCATTAAAAACAGTTCGAAATTTAAATACAGATGACTACATTCAAAACTACATTCAAGACAGATGACTACATTCAAGACTACATTCAAAACTACATTCAAAACCACATTCAAAACCACATTCGAAGTTTAAATACAGATGACTACATTCGAAACTACATTCAAAACCACATTACAAGTTTAAATACAGATAACTACATTCAAGGCTATTTGAGATATTTTACCGTCGTGATCTCTGGACATATTCCTGTTTAGGAGATGTAATATTTGTTGTTGATAGACATGTCGAAGACCAATAATGAAACTTTCAGTTTTAAGAATGATCATATACACTTGCTGTACAGGCTGATCCGAAACTACACCGTTCCGATAATCAACTTGAACTCTTTCCCATGGACTATCTTAAACCCTTTCTCACATACAGGCGTTTTATGAAGCTTCTGAATCAGTCGACTTTTGAACACATTGTGACAAAGGGAGACATTGATCATGGTGAGCAATTACTCCTTTTGTGTAAATTCGTTACCTTCAGATATGTGGACAATTGATAAAAGTTATTACTGCATGATGTGATATTTTAGAGTCGTCTGCCAAACAAGGATATAACAAACACTTCGGATTGTCTTACCTGTGCCTCGTTACCTGATGTAGCTACACTAGCTAGATGTTTGCCTGAGTGAGAATGTTGTATAGATTGTATATCATTAATTATTTAAAAGTAATTTGTTGTTACGCAATCCCTGTATCCGATACAGACGACAATGAACACAATTGTAGCAGACGACTTTTGAACATTTTGTTTGAAATCGAAACATAACTAAACATCGAATAATTTCTAAGTTTCGAACAATATTTCAATCGTGTAATAAAAGTGTACTATTTGTAAAGCAATGTTTTTGTTTTAATATTTCAGCAGCCATGGCCAAATGATCTGGATGCATGACCGAAACACAGTTAAAACTGAAAATAAATACTGTTCATGTGTTCATTTATTATTCATGTATGCTCTGGCAACCAATCAACTTATATTACCATATTATATAAGGTCGGATTCATTTGATTAATGACAGAAAGCGCTACGATAACTGAACCCTTCACTCTGATGCGAAAATGAAAACAACTTTAAAATTCTTTTTCTCTAAATCAACATGTCTGATTCCAAAATAATTTGGTAGAAATGGACCTAGAGTGTCACGCGTCAAAATATATTCAAGTCATCTTGATTGTTAGAAATATATGGCCGCATGACGGCATTAGAAAAGGGCCAAAATGACAACATTTTAAACTCTTTTCCTATTAAAATTATTGTTTGATTTCAAGATAGTTTAGCAGAAATGTACCTTTAGTGACACTGTACCTTATATGTCCAGGCCATATTGATTGGTTGAAGAAGGAAGTTGCCAGTTTGCATCAGAAAAGGGGTAACATGAACTTTTAGCTTCAAACGACATCTCCTTCTAAACAAATGGACAGCGATATCAACCAAACTTCACTGAAATGATCCTGTGGTGGTCCTGTTTCAAATTGTTTAAAGATGTAATGCCTTATTGCAAACGTCGTTTACTGATAGCTGTTTCGTTTGCAGTTCATTCGCACTCTTGATAATATTTTCTCCTTTATTAGCAGTACAGTAGCATTTCCTACTATACTATCACCCGTCTTGGCCCTCTTGTTCTTTCAATATTAACCCTTTTCCGCATACACTATAGGTCGAAGAAGACTTCAAAAACACCTAGGCAAAAACATAGAAAATGTTTAATGATGAAAGTATAATTACTATAAAAAGGTTAAAATTATCATGGCAAAAGGTAAAATTGCTCGTTTTGAGCAATTTCCTCTTTTATCACAGTGTTTTCAAAAGTCGTCGAATGCAGAGTCATCAGAAAGCGTCTGTATGTGGGAAAGAGTAAACACTCAATAAACATTTATAATTGTCAATGAATTATGAAACTATAATTGATGAGTTTGCGGAACGCTATTAAACACGGTAATATTACAAAACACGCTATTTATTAGTATTTAATGTGTTTGTGCTTGTTTTCTATTCTCAAGTGACTCGTTTACAAGTGAAATGATTTCTAGTTAATTATTATAACTACACTAGATTGTGTAAAGCTGTTTGTCATTCCAACAGGGGATTGTTTCCATACATCATTTGTTTACCTTTTAGTCTGCTTTTTGCCTTTGTTAAAACGAAATTGTTTTATGTATGTCGTATGTTAAGCACATTTGCCCTTTTTTAATTATTCGAAAATCCTGAAGATCGGTTTTAACCATTTCATACTGTCATTTACAGAGATTGTTCATCTGTTTGCTAGGTGATTTCAAAGTTATCTGCAGCAGCTTTGTTGTATGTTAAAGTGGATATGGTTCTCGAATATTGACGATGAACAACATTACAATAAATAGAATAAGAGTGATTTCAGAAATATCCGCCAACTACGAATACATCCCCGACTGGGTTTCTAGTTAATTCGCAAGTTTACTGAACACTGAATAATTTAAAGGGAAAGTATTCAATTTCAATTTCCGGTTTGTGCATTACAACTGATGAATACTTAAAACATCCTAATATAAGCAACAGGATGGAACAACCGAATATCGTGAAACTTACGCTTTATTTTTAAAATTGAACTAAAGCGATTTTAAATGTAAATTATATCCAGCGATACTCGATTCTTTATATATGTCTTTATTAATAAACGTTCACCTCCATCCCCACCCCACCCCCTTCTCTCCCAGAAAAAACCCCACCCACAATCATTCCTATGGGAGTTCCAAAAATCATGTCCATCCACCGTAAAGTAAATTGAATTCTAGGGTGACAGTCAATCATAGTGGTAGTTGCAAAAAGCATTGGTATAGTGGTACTGTTGTAGAGAGTTTTAACAAGATTATGTGACTTTAGGTAAAAATGATTATCCTATAAAACATTTCTATTATGAAAATTTTAATTAAGTTACTGTTTCAACCTTTGAACGTATTTATATGACGTTTTCAGAATGCATTGGTTTAAATTTCTTATTGGCGCAATTTATTGTTTTGTTTTTCAAATTAGGACACTATTCTTTTTTTAACATTTTGGTCTTTATTTCCCTACATCTTTCTATAGCCGAAAAAAACGTCACGTGATGTAATCATGTGACATTAAGTTTATGTAATGTCACGAGCATTTAAAAGACGTGTTCAAAGTTGACAGAAAATGAAAACAACAAATGTTATACTAAAAATTGGACGTTTTTGTTAGTGAGCGGCCAAGGGCATGTAGGAGTTTACTTTTCATCATGACATAAAATAAAGATGCGTCGTACTTCCAGAGTTTTTTTTTTTCAATTTTAGTAGCTTTAGAAAATCTAGGTATCGTATTTTCCCAATCGAATCATCCGGTGGTGCGCGCGCATCAAAGAAAACATCGGTCGTGTCTTTACCTTGTTATTCGTCGAAACAAGATATTCGTAGAAGTGACTATAAGCTATTTACACCTGGCTACCATAGTCTATAATAAAAGGTTATCAAAAGCAGAAAGGGTCAATTTTGACGTTTTGACGGATTAGACGTTTCATATGCTAAGATCTATGTGATATTAAGCATATGAAGTTTATTCTTGAATAGACACGTTTAATCCTGAAACAATTTGGTTTACAGTTTGCTTAACATTGACTGCAACTATGATGTATCACACAAGCTGAAGTTTCTTAATTGTTACCAATAGTTTAAATCAGCTTTAACTAGATCAATTAGATAAAAAAACAAAGGTTTAGTCAACTTATAGCAAGAATACAAAGGTCTGAATGAATAAACTGTATGGGGAGGAACGTTTTAAGTTTAGAAACATAATTTTATAAATAGGCAAAAAAATCCACCGAAACTTTTTTTTCTGAGTTTTGATGAATCGGTCGTCGGGCCGTAAACCAAACTATTCAAAAGCATAGACTATGAAGTTAGGGAAAAGTGAACTTTTTTCTGATCTTTGATGAATCGGGTCGTCAGGGCCGTTAAAAAACGTAGTAGAAAGTTGGGGAAAAGTTATTAAATATCCATTAAATGTATCTGAAGTTTTGTAATAACGGTAGAAGACATACGTATTTTGTATCTTGTTGTTTCTTAAACCAGTTAATACAATTTATTAATTCATAAATGTTGCTTTTTCAAACATATTACAGAGTTTTATGTTGGTTGCTCCCTATTCGATAACGCTACCCCATGGTACACAATTGAAACATATTCAATACTGATACCGCGTTTCAACGCAGCGTCAACACTACATCTAAGGTTTCTATCCTGATAAACATAGCACACAGATTAAACAAAACGAATACAAATTATTTGAAGCGTAATCCTATACAAATAAAGACAATGCTTAATGCAATGTAATGTAAATGCAATGCTTAATTCAGCAACACATACAATTCAAAACGAATGCCGCGCTCAGCGAAAATGGGATGTTGTTGTATCTCTGTAACGCGAACACGTGCATAGCTATGGCTGTGAAACACCTAGAGCTACACTTCTAATAGTTCATTAGAATTGAAGTCTATTCTTATAAAGCTAAGAGGACGGTGCATGTCTCTGATGAAACTGTGCACATGAGCACGCTCTCGTGATATCTCACTGTTCACATATGCAACCAAACCCCACATCGCCAGACGTGGTCCAACTTGTAAATTAAATCCCCAAGAGTCTAGTGACGTTAATGTAACGTAGCGTTGCAGTTTAAATTACGTCTAATAATTAATCAGATTGTGTTTTTACATACATTTATCTCATTGGTTTCAATACCATACTCATGCAATATTAATTGTCCGTCGTCCTGAAACTTAGATACGGAGTGGTAAACAATAACATGGATTGAAACGAACCGAGTCTGGCGAAATGGGATCTAAATAATATCATTTAAAGTCATATTAAGGGACAACTATGGCTACACTTATGATATTTGGTCCTAATTTGCATTAAGTTCTATATAAATTATACAATCTAACCTGTGTTTTAAGACATCCCATTGGAAGAAAACAATATGGCCACAGATGGTCTTAAATTGTTGGGACATTTATGCAAACAATGAGTATTTGAGTAATTAAAAGTGTGGATGCTAAAGACAGGGAATATCTATACAAAGGGGGTCTTTATCACAAGTTTGACTGCATACGGACTAAGAAGGCTCTGGTTAGACTGATCGGATACAGAGACTCACCCGAGTCGTCACTTTTCGCCAGGGCATTGTACTCACAGGAACTGTCTTAGCGAGCTTAATCTTTAGAGCATCAGCACTATCGGATTTGGAAGAAATTGGATTGAAGGATAACAAATACGCCATTTACCAACTGTTGGCATTAATGAAGCACTCAACATGTTTTACTCGTGGTCTGAGTATTGCTTCGAACTTTTTCGTAAATAATTTCGGTCCACAAAGAGTTGTACTTACATATTGTAACGCTAAATTATACATAGATGTATTTTCATGTTAAGTGGGTAGATGTATAAGCCGGTTTACCTACATTTTACGGGGATATTTTATTAAATAGGTGTACATGCACTTTTGGGGCAAAGATATTTACAAAACCTACATTTTACAGGGCTAAATTATCAACAAGTGTACACATATTTTACAGAGTAAATTATAAACAAGTGTACACACATTTTACGGGGATAATCTATAAACAAACGTACACACATTTTACAGGGCTAAATTATAAACAAACGTACACACATTTTACATGGCTAAATTATAAACAAACGTACACACATTTTACATGGCTAAATTATAAACAAACGTACACACATTTTACGGGGCTAAATTATAAGAAAGTGTACATACATTTTACAGGGCTAAATTATAAACAAACGTACACACATTTTACAGGGCTAAATTATAAGAAAGTGTACACATATTTTACAGGGCTAAATTATAAACAAACGTACACACATTTTACAGGGCTAAATTATAAGAAAGTGTACACACATATTACAGGGCTAAATTATAAACAAACGTACACACATTTTACAGGGCTAAATTATAAACAAACGTACACACATTTTACAGGGCTAAATTATAAACAAACGTACACACATTTTACAGGGCTAAATTATAAACAAACGTACACACATTTTACGGGGCTAAATTATAAGAAAGTGTACACACATTTTACAGGGCTAAATTATAAACAAACGTACACACATTTTACAGGGCTAAATTATAAGAAAGTGTACACATATTTTACAGGGCTAAATTATAAACAAACGTACACACATTTTACAGGGCTAAACTATAAGAAAGTGTACACACATTTTACAGGCTAAATTATAAACAAACGTACACACATTTTACAGGGTTAAATTATAAACAAACGTACACACATTTTACAGGGCTAAATTATAAACAAACGTACACACATTTTACAGGGCTAAATTATAAACAAACGTACACACATTTTACAGGGCTAAATTATAAACAAACGTACACACATTTTACAGGGCTAAAGTATAAACAAACGTACACACATTTTACAGGGCTAAATTATAAACAAACGTACACACATTTTACAAGGCTAAATTATAAACAAACGTACACACATTTTACGGGGCTAATTTATAAACAAACGTACACACATTTTACAGGGCTAAATTATAAACAAACGTACACACATTTTACAGGGCTAAATTATAAACAAACGTACACACATTTTACAGGGCTAAATTATAAACAAACGTACACACATTTTACAAGGCTAAATTATAAACAAACGTACACACATTTTACAGGGCTAATTTATAAACAAACGTACACACATTTTACAGGGCTAAATTATAAACAAACGTACACACATTTTACAGGGCTAAATTATAAACAAACGTACACACATTTTACAGGGCTAAATTATAAACAAACGTACACACATTTTACAGGGCTAAATTATAAACAAACGTACACACAGGTTACAGGGCTATATTATAGACAGGCGCACCAACATTGTACAGGGCTAAATTATAAACAAGTGTAGATTGTACGTACAATTTACAAGATTAATTATGAACAGGTGTACCAATAGTACAGGGCTAGTTTATATACCTGTTTACCTACTTTTAACGGGGCTTGATTATACCATCGTCGGACACCCACGGTTGTTGACTCGTTATGCTCCAACATCAACCGTGTCGTTTCGCCGTTTTGACAGTAAATAAGAGAACACACATAAATCAATCGAAATGACGCTTACATTCCCGATACTCTCCTCCGTGAAAGCGCATCGAAAAATGGCCGGCCCACAGATCGTAAATGTGCGTTCAGCCAGTCTGGGGCTCGAATCCAGGCCCTCTCTTTTACAGGACGAGTACTCTAGTGACTGAGTTAAACACGCCGGTTATACTCGTATGTTATTTCTGCATTTGTGTACAAATAACGTGAAATTGCTCGTAATACAACATTTTCCAATCGCACGTCTTCAATGATAAAAGCACATCCCTTCATCTCATCAAAGCATGAACTGTTTCTTTCTGGAACTCACGCAACTTGTCAATTTAAACGTTTTACACGCCAAGGTAAAGTCTAATTTTAGATGAGGTCGCCTTTGTAAAGTGTATCATTATTATTTTTATTTTGAGGGATCGGATTCTTTGTTTGGTGCAGTACAACATTGCACTGCATCCAATCAGAAACACTATTGGCTATATATCAAAGCAGCGGAACGACAGTGATGTTGGAGTATAGCAGAGACAACAGCCGTGGGTGTCCGATGATGGATTATTGCTATTGTTATAAGCTCGGAATTAGTCCATTTGGCATCCCTATGTGTTATATACACCAACCTAGAAATGTTGTTTCCTATGATGTGTATTTGTTGATTTGTACTCAAATGGGTTTGCCCAAATCCGGTAATTTGCATAAATCCAAAATAGCTACCAGATACGTCTTGAACTAGTTGCAATAGACTGATGTATGATACGTCTTTTTATGGAGTTCTAAGTATGAGGAATCTATTCCTAATGTTAGTTTGTCAATTTAAGGTTAAGGTGACATCAAATTCGGACGCCATTTTGAATATCTAACTGTTTTACTACTTTTTTTAAAATGATATTTTGTATTTTCTCCTTTGGATTTGGGAAGCAGAATCAGAATTACGTTGCTATGTTATGGCCAGAATCAGCTGCGTATCTAAGGTTAAAGCTAAAGTAAATATGTTCAGCTGTTGATGGAGAATTAAGCAAACTACATGATGACGGATTATTGCTATTGTTGCAAGCTGGGAATGCGCTTTTCCGAATGCAAACGGCGTTAAATGTACTGTTTTTATTAACCGTAGCATTTGTCTATGTTGATTAGTTCAGGTCATTAATCTGCGCGTGTGTACTGGACAACATTTAAAACCTTATATTCTACTAAAATGATTTTTTGGACGGTGGTCGACAGACATCCGTTCTAGAGTCAACAAAACTAATAAACGGATTTTCGGAGTTACTACGTTGCTAACAACACAGGCAGCTCCGCCGAAACAAATTGTTCCAAAGCGGAACATATAGTTCAAAGTGTTGTTGAATTTGCTTCATCATTCCTTTGTGCTGGAATTTCTCCGGGTAGATTTGCCACGTCAAGTGCAAACCAACGTCGGTAAATCAAACAGAGTTACATTCAAATTTGATCATTATACTGTCCTATTTTTTTTATACGGTCATTGTTTTTCTCCTGATGAGTCATATATGCTTGTGTGACTAGACGGCGAAGAAGCGAGATCCTGATCAGGCTGCGTAGGCTTACATAAATATTAGCTAGTTGAAGGGACTTGAAAGCCGTTTTGTATGACGTGGTTTATTTCTGGTGGAAACACACTTCCTGCAAGTATTTGCTGGATGCACACCAAAAAGTTCACTTATAATAAGTTGACCTTACATGCTTGCAGACACATTTTCCTGAAGTAAAGCATGTGTGACTAGACGGCGAAGAGGCGAGGTTCTGATCAGGCTGCACAGGTTACATACATCTTAGCTGGTTGAAGGGACTTGAAAGCCGTTTTTGTAAGACATGGTTTATTTCCGGGGGAACACACTTCCTGCAAGTATTTGCTGGATGCAGAAAAAAAAATATAATTAGGAGACCTTACATGCTTGCAGACACATTTTCATGAAGCAACGCATCTTCACGCATCTGAATCAGACGGCTTTTGAAAGCATTGTGACAAAAAAAGAAATTCCTTCAACTGATCCTTTTACTATGATATTTTCAACTCTACATCCATTACACTTTTATTTAGACACAAGTTTTCTTTAGAATTGGATAATTTAATTCTTGATTAAATGGGATTAAAGAACAAGTTTTGAACAATTTTGTCCATTGTTTCATTACAAACTATTCAACAGAACTCCTCTTTGGAAGTTTGACCAAAGAAATAACCATTTGCATGTATATAGTGTTTGCATGTTTATTGGGACGATTGTCGTTGGCTTTAATATAATAAGATAGCAAACAACCATTCAATTAAGCCTTTGCCCCATACAGAAGCTTTCTGATGCTTCTGAAGCTAATTGCATTGACAACGATGTTGCAATAGGATAAACTGCTCATCGTGAGCAATTTGGCCTTTTGGTACAATGTTTGAACTCTTTTCAATCATTCAACTTTTATTTAGTGAGGTTTATCAAACGTTTTACCAAACTCAAACTAATCTGCTGTAGATTTGTTGAAAGTGGAAACGGGTTTAGCCAAATGATAATTGATGAATCTTTGTCAAAATCAAATTTGTTTCAGAATAACTTAATTAGCAGGTTCCATGTATCTCTGCAATAGTAATTGTTTATTTTGATATAGTGCATTTACAAGTAGTATTTTGTTTCCATTCTTACCTATAAGGAAGAATATCCCTTGACAGTTTTGGGAAACATGTACATAATGGTACCGTGAGTCTGATTCCAAGATAAGTTTGTATATTTGTTCGTTGGGAGACCCTCTAGAAAAGTCATATTGATTGGTTGATAAACATGACTCCAAGGCGGCATCAAAACAGGTTCAAAAGGGGCGTTTCTTCTTTTACTAGTATGTATAGAGTTTATTAATTTCTATTAAATCAGGTGAGCGATTAAGGACTATCACGGTCCACTTGAATGTGTTTATAATGAACACTTTAAAATCTTCTTGTCCAAAAGTAAATGTCCGATTTAAAAATAATTTGGCACAAACGGTTCTTGCTGACAATTTGACATGATCCGTTGAAAAACATGGTCGTCACTGGGCGGGACGTGTTTACTTATATATTCAATGTAAAAGCGTTAATAAAAATCATGTTTAAAAGTACAGACTTAATATGAAAATAATTTCGCACAACTATTGCTTAAGTGACTCTATACCAAGATTGTTGACATTATTCTGATCTTTTGAAAACCTTTGATACCAGGTTTTTTTTCTTTCTTATATGTATATGTCCATTGAAAAACATAGACACCAGGGGAATTTGCTTGTTTTCATTGTATGGATAATGTTATTTCATAGGAAACTATTTATCTTCTACTAAATAAGGTGAGCGACATAGTATCACCGTGGCTCAATGTGATCTATTCTTATCAGTGAACTTTATCAAATTTGATCTGAATAAAGATCTAGGCGAAGGTCGAATGCTAGTATGCATTAACTTGGGTTAAAAAACTAGGTCACCAGATCAAGTCATAGAATAACATTATTTGTGCCATAGGGTTGACATTTAAAAACCAATCAATGCACATTGGTCAGAACGTGTCTTCAATAATTTCTGAGCAAAGGTCGAATCTGGGTCACATATTCGGTTGAACAATGATCACTCGGCCAACTCAAAGAAAATGTTGAGTCAGTGAACGAACAATTCTTTCATAGCCTTACTCCTATACTTGTAAATGAGTGCACGAAATATTTCCATTAGTTCAGTTGCATTAACACCATTCTTTGTTAAGCAATTACAACCAATTTATGTCAGAATAATAGTGCGCATCCACACAATCAGATATGGATCTGAACTGTTTGGAATTTGAATACATAATCGTTGTTGGTACATTTGCCAATTCTTCTACATGTACGACTTCAAAGTGTAGCTTTAAATGTGTATGCGGCGCAGGCAAACCAGTTGGTTTTGTGACTGTGTTATAGCTCTTTTGAAATGGTGTATATATAATGGCCATTAAAAAGCAAACTTGGAATTGTACAACCCTTGACTACACCATTCTTTCATTTTGTAAATAGCCACCACAATGTAAACAAAAAGTTAAAGTGCTGTCAACTTTTTACGGTTGTTAATCATCTCACTTTATCATCTCATACGTCATACGTACATAAACAAGGGGTGTCAAACAATTATGCAGACAAATTGATATACAAATGGATCTGAACATTCAATGTTTCACTGAAATAGACATAAAAACCTACATCCCGAACCATGCTCATCAATAACCGATATTACTGAAGGGCTTACAGCTTTGTAACTTTCTTTGAATACAAACAGAGTTACCATTAATCGCCGTGGAATAATTGATAAACCTCTTCCATTTGTGCAAGCAAACTGATTTTAATATTTCACTTCCACATGCAAAGTAACGGTCTTAACTTGATTCCGACCTTATTAGCAGGGCAATTATGACTTAAAAGTTAGAAAAAACATTGTGTATTCATATAAGCTTAGAAACTATTGTAAAATGAAAACTAGCTATTTTACAGAACATTATTGTAAACTAATATTGCCCCAACACATAGGTCAGCTTTGAATAAGTTTAGATGCGAGGTTGCACCTATTACTGAGAATAGAAATGGAAGGTACAAACGTCTGGCTGAAAATGACTGTCTCTGCGACGACGTTGAGTCATATATACACGTGTACATGTTTTATTTGATTATAAACTATATGAACAATTACGTAAATCATTGATCGATAAGGCCCTTACGATCAACCTTTTATTTTATTCTGTCCGATATTGATAAGTTATCATTTACATTAACGCATAGCGACCTAGCAAGAATTAGTGCCAACACCATTAATACTATTTTAAAAACTAGATTACTTGATATGTGTAAATAGTCTCCAGTATTTTAGCATTTTGTGTCGTGGTTTTTTTTGTACTTGTTTTATTTTATTTAATTTTTTATATGTTATAAATAGCGCATCTATATGTATAAACTTTTGTTTCTTAACTTAATTCAATAAGTTTTATTTATGTATGATTCTCCAACGGGAGAAGCATCGCTCTTTACCACTTTTAACATGTTTAATTGCCTATGAAGGTATGAAGGTATATGTGATGTTTTTTTAGAATGGCTTTGTACAATTATTTATCAACTGTATTGGTGTATCTTGTTTTATATTATGTGACATGTACAAAGATGAGACTTTAATAAAGAATAAATATATATAATGAGTTCTTTTTAGAATGGCTTTGTACAATTATTTCTCAAATGTATTGGTGTATCTTGTTTTTATATTATATGACATGTACAAAGAATAGACTTTAATAAAGAATACATATACATAATGAGTTCTTAAAAATGTAATGTCCTGATTATTTAACACGATAGGTTTGATACGGGTCTCGGAATGTCTGGTTCTGTGCTCGCTAGGTTTTACGGAGGAAATCTTCAAAATCGCTTATCAACCTGGTTACTCAGTTTTAATTATTGGAGACGAGTCCAGAACCAACTTGCTAATTCAAATAGGCACTCATCCATTCTGATTACTCGTGTTGACGTGTGTATAAGCACTTTATCAGCAATGCCTCCAGTAGAAACTGTTGTTCATAGATTGGTTACTCTGCGCTTCTGCTATACTGTCTATTATAACCTAGTTGAGAAAAGTATTTATATATATACAAAGACTACATTATCCACAAAGTTGTGTTTTGTGACAGAAATTGGACATGGCTTGTTTCGAAATTACATTTGAAACATTACAACTTAAAGACTGACTTCCAGATGGACAGGTTTCGAAAAGATGAAATATACAATTTGAAGAAAACAGTGTTATATTTGTTTATGGGACATTGTGATATAATCACTGACAGATGACATAACCCTAGAAACTGCCGAGATATTACTGTTTTCTCTATTTGTTCCATCGCAATTATCACGTTAATTGAAGTGACAGATCTCGCGCCATAGGAAAAATGTAGGAGATTTTGCCATTTTGCTTTCACGGTTATTTCTCTGATCGTTTTTCGACTGTGGCTAGACTTGAATCCCACAACGAATAACATTTAAGTTGGAACGGGTTTTATATCATTTAGGTTATGTGGATTTCAGTCGCTTTATAGAAAATCCCCTCCAAATGGATGCCGTTGAAACAAAACCTGCAAAATCGGCACTGCTATTTAATGAACGGGGACGGGGATTCGTCACTGAACATCGGCACCCACTTAAAGGCGCATATGTGGTCCTCCGACCGAGGTTTAGCCGACACACTTCAAAATAAGTGATTTAGTACGGGATAAGGTTTGTCGTGTGTGTGTCGTTTGCTGCTGGGGACTCGGCGTGTGACATTACAGTAATGATATTATAAAAACATTTTTGAGACAATAGTATAATCTAATTTTATTGATCATATATCATGTAAACTCACTATCATTACGCCATGTAATTTTGAATATTTATGCAAATTTATCTGAGGGAAGGAATTTGTATAAGTGTCTATGACGCTTGTTTTCCAATCCTATGGACATAACATGTTTTACATATATACTAATGTGCAACTATTTCTCAATAAAATATGTTTAAACTGATTGTAGACAGTTCAAAGAACTTGAACAACGAGAATTTTAAATTAGAAGTTACACATTTTTATTAAAATAAAATTTAAGATGTGCAGAAAAAATGTGCTAAACTTAAGAAATTGTCTTCAATTAATATATAATTTTGATTCCAAACTGTATTGTCAACGGGATCTCATAATACAATAGTTTTTATTTCAAATAATATACAAGTTTCAATCATTATTCAAATACTGTTCAATTTAAAATGCAGAACAACTTCAAAATAGCGTACGTTATATTCAGTGTTGGTTTAATATGGAAAATGATGAATAATGCAAAACTAGAATTTCAATTCACTATAACTAATTTTAAGCAAATGCTGACTAATCTCTGTAATAGGAGGAGAAACTCTTATGTCTTATGTAATAAAACACGCAAGACCTTGAGCATGCCTATTTAAAACAAGTCATTGCCCAAATGTGACAAATGTACTCCATAACAAAATAGGCATGTGTCTTTGGCTATCTTGCTGTTTCGTCTTATCATACACTTATCTAGGGTCATGTATACAATTTCACCACTGCGCGAAAAACGTGACAGGCCCTGGTACGAGACCATTAAGGTATTGGACATTGATGGTATCATACCTTTGAGGTATCGTCGTTTTTGACGTTAAACGTGCGTTTTTGCGACAATGATAGTGTTGTTAAAGAAATCACAATGAGTTTCACGTATGGTATTTTGAAAGAATTAACACCAGACTGAAGGGAATAAAATCACCTGCGTGTTGATATGAATTCCATACAACTGCGAAAACAATTAACGTAACATAACGGGAGTTCAAATGAAACTTTCGCTAAAATATTTTAACAGAAATTCAGTTATTTATAATTTATTAAAAGTTCGCCCGAGAGATTTTTTTTGAAAACTTATATGATTTAGAACAACATTTTGTCTACCATTTACCAAAATTGCAAGAAATCTATCATGCAGATCTCTAGTAAATCACAATGACGTCACGCGTCGAAACGATTATATGTGTGTGTACACTGCTGAATTTGTCTTGGTACCTAGATTCATTTGTGTTCCATCTGGTTTTCTGTAGAGTAATTATCTCTGAAATAATATTGATTTGTTGTGTTTTATAGAAGCAACGACTACACCCACTACACAACAAGTCACAACTACTACAGCAGAACTGTTTACGACAACTGCGCAACAAACGACAACTACAACAGCAGAGCCGACTACAACCACTGCAACAACAGGTGATTGGTTAGCTCGACTTTCCCAAGAACATGTATCTAGTTATTAAGCTTGGTCTGGTATCGACAGTGGCTTTTGTCAGATTACATGAACCAGTATAACACAATTGTGACTTCAACTTATATATTTCTTCCCGCAACTCATGTTTTAGTAGTACTTTTAAATTATGATAACATAATGAATCACACATAGGAAGAGCGGATATGAACCAAATGTATGCAAGGTCATGGTCATGACATGGTAAATTAGTAAATAGAGAAACATAACAATAAATAACCAAGTGCTTCTAAGGTCAAGGTCTCTCTGGTTATGTTTTCAAGTTGATGTAAGTTACCGTTTTATTGTCATTTATGTTCCAATATTTGTAGTACAGCTCCAATGAGCATTACACTTGACTTGAGAAACCGCCATATACATAGTCAACATATAAGTTTCGAACCAAGTAGTTCTGAGGTCAAGGTCGCCCTTGGTCATATCATTTGGTCACGTATGCATTATTACTTAGATTTAACGGTTATTATCCCCTCGTCAAACAGAGTTTGAGAGGGGATATAGCAACGGGGCTGTCCGTTTGTTCGTTTGTTTGTGCGTCCGTGTGTCCGTCCGTAACAACTTTGTGACAACACTACACTGAACATCCTTTGACAGATCTTAACCAAACTTGCTATACACTTAGTATATGGCAAGGTCTAAAAGCCTATTTATTTTCAAAGGTCATAGGTTCAAGGTCAATGTCAAAATTGGACTTTGACTATTTTCCCATATCAACAACCTTGTGACCACTCTACACTAACCATCTATTGGCAGATCATAACCCAACTTGCCATACAATTAGTATATGGTAAGAGCAATAAGTTTATTAATTGGAAATGTCAACAAGCAAAGGGGGGGGGGGGGGGGTGTCATTTGGCAAAGGACAAAGGCGGAGACAAGGGCAAATAAAACTTACTTCTCTGGTACCTAACATTAATAACAATTTAATAAAGGCAAAGACAAATAACATTGGTTTTCTGGTACATAACATTAATATTTAGGTCATTGGCCATATTTTTAGCAATATTTTTAAATTGAATACCGAGGGGATGCATCCGCTTTGCGGTGCCCTTGTTTTATTTTACACTCATTTCATGGCACTTAGTCTAACAGCTCATATTTGACCTATATCATTACCAGAGACATGTAATACCAAGATATTTGGCGCATCTACATAATATAGCAAATTCGTTAGATGCCTGAGAACTTAACCCCAAAATAGTATGCTGTCATGTGTGAAAGTACGCTTTATAATAGAAGAGCCAACTAGTCAGACACGACATCTTTACTCTGCCAAATACTTAGACAAGTATTGAGGTATTGGCTAAACATACTTATTTATAAAGACAGCAAAGCTAAATTAAAAGTATATGACTTGGTACCTAGATACATTTGTGTTCCATCTCGTTTTCTGTAGAGTAATTATCTCTGAGACAATATTGATTTGTTGTGTTTTATAGAAGCAACGACTACACCCACTACACAACAAGTCACAACTACTACAGCAGAACTGATTACGACAACTGCGCAACAAACGACAACTACAACAGCAGAGCCGACTACAACCACTGCAACAACAGGTGATTGGTTAGCTCGACTTTCCCAAGAACATGTATCTAGTTATTAAGCTTGGTCTGGTATCGACATTGGCTTTCGTCAGATTACATGAACCAGTATAACACAATTGTGACTTCAACTTATATATTTCTTCCCGCAACTCAAGTTTTAATAGTACTTTTAAATGATGATAACATAATGAATCACACATAGGAAGAGCGGATATGAACCAGATGTATGCAAGGTCATGGTCATGACATGATAAATCAGTAAATAGAGAAACATAACAGTAAATAACCAAGTGCTTCAAGGTCAAGGTCTCTCGGGTTATGTTTTCAAGTTGATGTAAGTTACAGTTTTATTGTCATTTATGTTCCAATATTTGTAGTACAGCTCCAATGATCATTAAACGTGACTTGAGAAACCGCCATATACATAGTCAACATATAAGTTTCGAACCAAGTAGTTCTGAGGTCAAGGTCGCCCTTGGTCATATCATTTGGTCACGTATGCATTATTACTTAAATTTAATGGTTATTATCCCCTCGTCAAACAGACTTTGAGAGGGGATATAGTAACGGGGCTGTCCGTTTGTTCGTTTGTTCGTGCGTCCGTGTGTCCGTCCGTAACAACCTTGTGACCACTCAACACTGAACATCCTTTGACAGATCTTAACCAAACTTTGTATACAGTTAGTATATGGCAAGTTCAAGAAGCCTATTTTTTTTCAAGGTCATACAGTTAAGGTCAATGTCAAAATTGGACTTTCAATCCGTAACAACCTTGTTGTGACCACTCTACACTGAACATCCTTTGACCGATCTTAACCAAACTTGGTATACAGTTAGTATATGGCAAGGTCTAAAGCCTATTCATTTTCAAGGTTATAGGTTAAAGGTCAAGGTCAAAATTGGACTTTGACTATTTTCCCATAACAACAACCTTGTGACCACTCTACTTTGAACATCATTCGACTGATCTTAACCAAAATTGCCATACATTTAGTATATGGTAAGGGCAAGAAGTTTATTGATTGTAAATGTCAACAAGCAAAGGAGGGGGGGGGGGGGGTGTCATTTGGCAAAAGCCAAATACGACAAGGGCAAATAAAACTTACTTCTCTGGTACCTAACATTAATTACAATTTAATAAAGGCAAGGACAAATAACATTGGTTTTCTGGTACATAACATTAATATTTAGGTCATTGGCCATATTTTTAGCAATATTTTTAAATTGAATACCGAGGGGATGCATCCGCTTTGCGGTGCCCTTGTTTTATTTTACACTAATTTCATGGCACTTAGTCTAACAGCTCATATTTGACCTATATCATTACCAGAGACATGTAATACCAATATATTTGGCGCAAATAACATAGCAAATTCGTTAGATGCCTGAGAACTTAACCCCAAAATAGTATGCTGTCATGTGTGAAAGCACGCTTTATATAGAAGAGCCAACTAGTCAGACACGACATCTTTACTCTGCCAAATACTTAGACAAGTATTGAGGTCTTGGCTAAACATACTTATTTATAAAGACAGCAAAGCTAAATTAAAAGTATATGACTTGGTACCTAGATACATTTGTGTTCCATCTCGTTTCTGTAGAGTAATTATCTCTGAGACAATATTGATTTGTTGTGTTTTATAGAAGCAACGACTACACCCACTACACAACAAGTCACAACTACTACAGCAGAACTGATTACGACAACTGCGCAACAAAACGACAACTACAACAGCAGAGCCGACTACAACCACTGCAACAACAGGTGATTGGTTAGCTCGACTTTCCCAAGAACATGTATCTAGTTATTAAGCTTGGTCTGGTATCGACATTGGCTTTCGTCAGATTACATGAACCAGTATAACACAATTGTGACTTCAACTTATATATTTCTTCCCGCAACTCAAGTTTTATTAGTACTTTTAAATGATGATAACATAATGAATCACACATAGGAAGAGCAGATATGAACCAAATGTATGCAAGGGCATGGTCATGACATGATAAATCAGTAAATAGAGAAACATAACAGTAAATAACCAAGTGTTTCTAAGGTCAAGGTCTCTCGGGTTATGTTTTCAAGTTGATGTAAGTTACCGTTTTATTGTCATTTATGTTCCAATATTTGTAGTACAGCTCCAATGATCATTAAACGTGACTTAAGAAACCGCCATATACATAGTCAACATATCAGTTTCGAACCAAGTAGTTCTGAGGTCAAGGTCGCCCTTGGTCATATCTTTTGGTCACGTATGCATTATTACTTAGATTTAATGGTTATTATCCCCTCGTCAAACAGACTTTGAGAGGGGATATAGTAACGGGGCTGTCCGTTTGTTCGTTTGTTTGTGCGTCCGTGTGTCCGTCCGTAACAACCTTGTGACCACTCAACACTGAACATCCTTTAACAGATCTTAACCAAACTTTGTATACAGTTAGTATATGGCAAGTTCAAGAAGCCTATTTTTTTTTCAAGGTCATACAGTTAAGGTCAATGTCAAAATTGGACTTTCAATCCGTAAAACCTTGTTGTGACCACTCTACACTGAACATCCTTTGACCGATCTTAACCAAACTTGGTATACAGTTAGTATATGGCAAGGTCTAAAGCCTATTCATTTTCAAGGTTATAGGTTAAAGATCAAGGTCAAAATTGGACTTTGACTATTTTCCCATAACAACAACCTTGTGACCACTCTACTTTGAACATCATTCGACTGATCTTAACCAAAATTGCCATACATTTAGTATATGGTAAGGGCAAGAAGTTTATTGATTGTAAATGTCAACAAGCAAAGGGGGGGGGGATGTCATTTGGCAAAGGCCAAAGGCGGAGACAAGGGCAAACAAAACTTACTTCTCTGGTACCTAACATTAATAACAATTTAATAAAGGCAAGGACAAATAACATTGGTTTTCTGGTACATAACATTAATATTTAGGTCATTGGCCATATTTTTATCAATATTTTTAAATTGAATACCGAGGGGATGCATCCGCTTTGCGGTGCCCTTGTTTTATTTTACACTAATTTCATGGCACTTAGTCTAACAGCTCATATTTGACCTATATCATTACCAGAGACATGTAATACCAATATATTTGGCGCACATAACATAGCAAATTCGTTAGATGCCTGAGAACTTAACCCCAAAATAGTATGCTGTCATGTGTGAAAGCACGCTTTATAATAGAAGAGCCAACTAGTCAGACACGACATCTTTACTCTGCCAAATACTTTGACAAGTATTGAGGTCTTGGCTAAACATACTTATTTATAAAGACAGCAAAGCTAAATTAAAAGTATATGACTTGGTACCTAGATACATTTGTGTTCCATCTCGTTTCTGTAGAGTAATTATCTCTGAGACAATATTGATTTGTTGTGTTTTATAGAAGCAACGACTACACCCACTACACAACAAGTCAAAACTACTACAGCAGAACTGATTACGACAACTGCGCAACAAACGACAACTACAACAGCAGAGCCGACTACAACCACTGCAACAACAGGTGATTGGTTAGCTCGACTTTCCCAAGAACATGTATCTAGTTATTAAGCTTGGTCTGGTATCGACATTGGCTTTCGTCAGATTACATGAACCAGTATAACATAATTGTGACTTCAACTTATATATTTCTTCCCGCAACTCAAGTTTTAATAGTACTTTTAAATGATGATAACATAATGAATCACACATAGGAAGAGCGGATATGAACCAAATGTATGCAAGGTCATGGTCATGACATGATAAATCAGTAAATAGAGAAACATAACAGTAAATAACCAAGTACTTCTAAGGTCAAGGTCTCTCGGGTTATGTTTTCAAGTTGATGTAAGTTACAGTTTTATTGTCATTTATGTTCCAATATTTGTACTACAGCTCCAATGATCATTAACTTGACTTGAGAAACCGCCATATACATAGTCAACATATAAGTTTCGAACCAAGTAGTTCTGAGGTCAAGGTCGCCCTTTGTCAAATCATTTGGTCACGTATGCATTATTACTTAGATTTAACGGTTATTATCCCCTCGTCAAACAGAGTTTTGAGAGGGGATATAGTAACAGGGCTGTCCGTTTGTTCGTTTGTTTGTGCGTCCATGTGTCCGTCCGTAACAACCTTGTGACCACTCAACATTGAACATCCTTTGACAGATCTTGACCAAACTTGGTATACACTTAGTATATGGCAAGGTCTAGAAGCCTAACATTAATAACAATTTAATAAAGGCAAGGACAAATAACATTAGTTTTCTGGTACATAATATTAATATTTAGGTCATTGGCCATATTTTTAGCAATATTTTTAAATTGAATACTGAGGGGATGCATCCGCTCTGCGGTCCCTTTGTTTTATTATACACTCATTTCATGGCACTTAGTCTAACAGCTCATATTTGACCTATATCATTACCAGAGACATGTAATACCAAGATATTTGGCGCATCTACATAACATTGCAAATTCGTTAGATGCGACCCAAAATGGTATGCTGTCATGTATGAAAGCACGCTTTATAATAGAAGAGCCAACTAGTCAGACACGACATCTTTACTCTGCCAAATACTTTGACAAGTATTGAGGTCTTGGCTAAACATACTTATTTATAAAGACAGCAAAGCTAAATTAAAAGTATATGACTTGATACTTGACTTGGTACCTAGATACATTTGTGTTCCATCTCGATTTCTGTAGATTAATTATCTCTGAAACAATATTGATTTGTTGTGTTTTATAGAAGCAACGACTACACCCACTACAAAACAAGACACAACTACTACAGCAGAACTGATTACGACAACTGCGCAACAAACGACAACTACAACAGCAGAGCCGACTACAACCACTGCAACAACAGGTGATTGGTTAGCTCGACTTTCCCAAGAACATGTATCTAGTTATTAAGCTTGGTCTGGTCTCGACATTGGCTTTCGTCAGATTACATGAACCAGTATAACACAATTGTGACTTCAACTTATATATTTCTTCCCGCAACTCAAGTTTTAATAGTACTTTTAAATGATGATAACATACTGAATCACACATAGGAAGAGCAGATATGAACCAAATGTATGCAAGGGCATGGTCATGACATGATAAATCAGTAAATAGAGAAACATAACAGTAAATAACCAAGTGTTTCTAAGGTCAAGGTCTCTCGGGTTATGTTTTCAAGTTGATGTAAGTTACCGTTTTATTGTCATTTATGTTCCAATATGTGTAGTACAGCTCCAATGATCATTAAACTTGACTTGAGAAACCGCCATATACATAGTCAACATATAAGTTTCGAACCAAGTAGTTCTGAGGTCAAGGTCGCCCTTGGTCATATCATTTGGTCACGTATGCATTATTACTTAGATTGAATGGTTGTTTTATTTTACACTCATTTCGCACGTCATGTATGCTGTCCTACGACACAAGTGTTATTTGTTTTTGTTATAATACATATCATCATCATCATCATCATCATCATAAATTTCCCCCACAGGGTTGCGACTGTTGGTGGTAA